>JAOXOE010026459.1:0-21631 GCA_028565055.1 Phoeniculus purpureus
GGGGGCATTTTGAGATCAGTTTGGGGGATTTTGGGGTGAGTTGGGGATTTTGGGGGCATTTAGGGGTAAGTTTGGGGTATTTGGAGTCAACTTTGGTCCCTTTTGGAGCAGCTTTGACTACTTTGGAGTTGACTTTGGCCCCTTTCAGGGTCACTGGCCCTTTTTGGGGGTGTTCTAGTCCACTTTGAGGCAACTTATTGCTGTTTTGAGGTGGCTTTGGGTCTGTTTTGGGGCATTTTGAGCTTTTTCAGGGTGTTTTGTCCCCTTTTGTCTTTACTTTGGCCCGTTTTGGGTCAACTTTGGTCCCTTTTGGGGGCATTTTATGGCCTCTTTGATTCCTTTCAGAGCCTCTGTGTGTCGTTTTGGAGTTCCTTTGGACACTTTTGGGACCACACTGGGCCTTTCCAGGGGGTTTCAGTCCATTTTGGGGTGCTTTTACCCCTTCTCTCCCCTCCCTGCAGCGGGTCCACTTCGTTTCTGACCCCTGCACCCTGGACATCGCCGGAGTCATCTTTGGCCTCACCTCTACTGACGTCCTCTTCCACATGGGAGCTGAAGAGATCAGTGGGTGGGTTCCGCCTGGGATTTGGGATTTGTGGAGTCTGAATCCCCCATTGACCTCCAAATCCAGTCCCAAATTCCATGAATTAGCTGCTTGATTCAGTCATTAAGGATTGTTTTGTTTTCTCTTGCAGCTCCTCCAGGATCTCAGACAGGTTCACTCGGATCCTCAAGCACATACTGACGCAGCGAAGGTGAAGCCTCAACAACCTAAAGAATGGGATTTTCTGGGGTCAAACAAGCCAAATCCCAAACTTTCCTCCTTGTCTTCCCATTCAAATCCCCGTTTTCCCCTAAAAACTGGTCTTTTTGGAGTTAAAACCAGGATTGGGGAGGTGAGGGTTATGTGTTGGATACCCCCTTCGGAGACATCTGATTCCTGGGAACAACCCAAAACAGCCCAAGTGAACCTTTTTTGCCCCTCAATGACCCCTTTTTATCCCCAGTGTCTCAACCTGTTGCACCCGAGGTTTGTTCCTACAGGCTACAGTGCCTGTTCCTGGCTGCAGTAACTTCTCCCTCCCCCCACCAGTTACTACCCGTTGTACCCCCCCTCGGAGGAGCTGAATGTTGACTACGAGAGTTTCTACACCTTTGCTTCATTACCGGTCACCCCCGACATCCTCGTCACCCCCTCAGAGCTGCGGTACTTTGTGAAGGTCAGGTGGAGCTTGGAATTACCCCTGGAAAAGGTGGAGTGGGGGTGGTTTGGGAGTAAAACTCCCTTTTAAGCAGTAATAAAAGTCTGTGTGTGGCTGTAGCTCTTAAGAGGCCACATCAGCTGTAGCTACCTGGTTGTTAGCATCTGGATCAGCTGCAGCTGGGCAGCCCTGTTAGCTGTAGCCCAACATCTATCAGTGGTCAGATCAGCTGTAGCTCACTGATTGGTGACATCTGGGTTGGCTGTAGCTCATCACCTGGATTGGCTGTAGCCGTCTGGTTGGCAGCATCTAGATTGGCTGTAGCTGGCTGGTTGGAGACATCCAGATTGGCTGTAGCCGGCTGGTTGTGGCTGTTGACCTCAGATCCGTGCCCATTGCTCTCACGTTCCTGCAGGATGTGCTGGGCTGTGTCTGCATCAATCCCGGGCGGCTGACGAAGGGCCAGGTGGGAGGCACCTATGGCCGTCTGTACATCCAGCGGGAGAACTCCGAGGGTGAGCGGAAGAGTCCGTGTGTTGCCGCTCAAGTCATTAAAATCTGAACCACCGGAACTTGAGTTTCTTCAATGCCCGCTCCCGAATCCTTCAGCTTCGTTTCACTCTGGAGAATTAATCAGTGGGGAAAAAACCCACTTAGAATTTGGGGCTAAAACCTCCCAGATTGGTTGGTTGTCCCCAAAACCGCCAGCACTTGACCCCCAAACTCTGGGTGTTGCTCGAGGGTCACTCATGGGGTACCTCTCACTTGTTAGGGAAATGATGATTCTTAATGGATTTACCTGCAGAAAAGGGGGGTCTGGGTGCAGGGAGGAACCTGGACTCCTCCTCCACCGGTGATTCTGGTGTCCTGGAGTCACCACTCCCCCACATCACTCCTCATTAGAGGAACAGAGTTTAATTAGTAGGAAAACAATTCATTTCCATGTGTCTGGGGTGGGGGGGAGTGCTGCTGATGCTGCACTGGGTCAGTGATTTAAAACTTTTCCTCCCCTTTTGCCTTCAAATCTGTGGAGAGGAAATGGAGAAATAAACGTTAATTAATTACAGTCATCAATCCCTGGAGCTCTTGAGCTCTGGTGATGGGATGGGGTGGGAGAAAAGGGGAGGATGGAGGGAGAATGGCGGGGAGGGAAAAGGTGAGGGGATGGAAGGGGAAAAGGGGGGGATGGATGGAGAAACGGGAATAAAGTGGGGGAAGGGGGAGAAAGGGATGAGGGAAAAGGGATGAGAGTAGAAGTGGAGAATGAGAGGAGGAATGGCGGGAAAAGGGGGGAGATAGAAGGGAGGAGAAAGGGATGTGAGGGAAAAGGGGTAGAAGGGAGGAGAAAGGGGGAATAAGGCAAGAAGGGGATGGAGGAGGGAGAGGAGAAGGGGAGATGGAGGGGGAAAAGGGGAGAGGAAGAGAGGATGGGAGGAGAAGGAAGAGGGAGGGCATGGGAAAGAAAAGGGGGGGAGAAGTGAGGGGAACAGAAGTGGGGAAAAGCTGGGGGGAGTTTACTGGAAAAAATGAACTTAGTGTGAAAAAAGGAACTGGTTTCATCACTGTTGCAGGCACAGGACAGTTCCCGGCATTGAGAAGCTGGGAAATGTCCCCGTAAGTCAGTTCTGAGCTGGCAACAGTCCCCCTTCGTTAATTTTCTGCTTAATTACTTGCCCAGTTTTATTCCAGGATTCATGTGGAAGCAGCCAGACCTCCAGGTTTGTAGACTCTTTCAATCCCTCAGGGTGGTTTTGGGGTAAAACTAGGGGGAAACAGGGAGCTGGGGAGGGAGATACTTTTGTGATTGAACTCTGAATGGTTGGGGTTTGCCTGAAAATTCTGTGGATTCTCCCCAAATTCCAGGGCAGAGCAGCTAGGATCTCCCTCAGGTTGGTTCCTCCTCTGATTTTGCCACTTTTCCCCTCAAATCAAAGGTTTTAGTTTTCCCCAGAATGGCTAAAAGAGCTTTTTCCAGCTTTTTTCCCCCTTTTTCCAGCGATTTTTAGGAGCAAAAGTCCTCCTTGAGGAAAATCCTGCCTCAGTTTCCCTCATCACAACCTCTCTTCAAGTTAATTCCAAGTAGGATGAGCCACAGCAGCACTTTCAAGGGGTTCAATTCCAACAGCCGGCATCTCTTTTCCTTCTTAATTAGCTGATCCGTGCAGACAGGGCTAAATTAGGATTTAAACAACCCAGAGGGATGTAGTGGGAGTAACTGCTCCGTAGGGAATCCCCTGCTTCCCCACTGGAGCCTTCCTGGAATATTCCCAGCTGTGTTTTCCATCTCTGCAGGGATTTATTTCCAAGCAGAGAGCAGGGGAATCCACACCAAACACTGAAGGAAAACAGAAGCCACCGGTGAGATATCGTCATCGTTGCTCCGTGTGTTGGGAATCTGGAGAAGGGGGGGAAATAACCCAACTAGGATCCCCCTGGGAAAAGGGGGAAAACGAGGCCCCGTGCCGGGGTGGGGCCTGGCTGCTGGCTTGGAGCCGGCTGCGCCTCCGACGCTCTGGCGTTGGGAGGGAAGAAGGGAACAGCCAAGCTTGGCTCCAGCTCAACCGTCACACCAGGAGGGAAAGGCGAGGTGAGTGTCGGTTCCGAGTCCGTTTTTCCCAGCAGGATCCATCCGTAGGGTCGTGGCCATCCATTTAGGAAGCTGGAGGGGATTTGAATTAGGGGGGATTTGGCTGCTTTTCCCATCAGATCAAGGCACTGGATTATCAGTCCCGTCAGATAGGCCTTGCAGGGAGATGCTGAGGATGGTGGGAGGGACTGGGCAGTTCTTTTCCCTGCAATTCCAGATGGATTTATGTCCCTGAGGGGATGAGGTGATTCCAGGGGTTTTATTTCTCCCAGAAAAACAAGCAGATCCTTTCCACCTTCCCTTTTCATCCCCTTCCCAGTTTTCTGCAGCGGCCTCTTAAATTTAGCCCCCAGCTATGAGGTTTTGTGGCAGCCCCTAGTTTAAATTAGCCAGTGGATCCTTGGAATAGTCCTCCAGCTCCACAGGGAGAAGCCAGATCCTGCTCCGAGAGCTTTCCAGGGAGGATTTTCCAGCAGAAACAGGAATTTGAGGATTTGAACAGGGAGGAGATCCATATTTCAAGGAGTTTCCTGCAGGGAGACGGAGTGACCTGCACCCTCATCCCACCCCAAACGGCTGCGCCACAATCTCAGGTCCCTGCTCCAGGAATTCCGGGCGCTCCCCCCAGCACTTGGGTGGGGCCAAGCTGGGAGGAGCTGCTCTGAACTGTTGTTTTTCCGGGGTCTAAGGGGGTTTTATCTCCATCTTCAGGGGAAACTGAGGCATGGGATGGGGTTGGCTACAGCTGGGGGTGCTGTAGTTTCCTACTGAGAGCTGTTACCCTCAAATTTTCCTCCTTGGACTTTCCTTATCAGGTAAAATTCCACCCCAATTATTGTGGAAAAATCTCACCCAGATATCGGTGAAAATTTCACTCTGACAGTGATGTAAATTTTGCCTGGATATTGAGGAAAATCTCACTCCAATATTGGGGAAAATTTTCACCCAATATCAATGAAAAATTTTCCCTGATCCTGGTGAAAATATTGCCCAGATATCAAGGAAAATCTCACCCTGATATCAGGGAAAATCTCCCTCCATTATGAGTTGAAACCTCACTCTGATAGTGGGGAAAAATTTGCCCAGATATTGGGGAGAATCTGTCCTGATCCTGGGGAAAATTTCACCCCAATATCACGGAAAATCACTCAGATATTGGGGAATATTTTGGCCCAATATCAATGAAAAACTTCCCCAATCCAGTGAAAATTTCACCCTGATCCTGGTGATTTGTTGTGATAACTGGGCCAACATTGGATAACTCCTTCCCCAGGGATTGGCTCCAGAACATCCCTAATTCCCTAAAAAGTATCTAGAACTTAATCCCGAGATTTCCCTCTTCCCTACCTCTTGATTTCAAGCTGGAAAATAAGTTGAAGTCTCCATCACTTTGTTGCTGTTTGGGCAGGATCCTGGTAAAATTGTTTGCAGAGACTCCGGGATGGGAAAAATCTGTGTCGGAGGAAGCAGAAGTGCTGGGTCTTGGGGGAGTGCAGCGACAAGCACTGAAAACAAGCAAAAAGAGACAAATTGTTGGCATGAAATGCTGAAAACAGATAGAAAGGACAGTGAGTTTCACATCCCGAAGCCAAATTGAGGAAAATGGGGAAGAAAAGAAAGAAAATTTGAAGAAAAATTGGGGACTAAGACACAAAATTTGATGAAATTGGGGAGAAAAGACAAAAATACTGATGAAAATGGGGGGAAAAATGAGGAAATTTCTTATTCCAAAGACAAAATTTCCTGTCCTGAAGCCTAAATTCATTAAAATGGGGGGGAAAGAAAAAAGATGTATGAAAATGGGGAAAAAAACCCAGAAAATTTCTCATCTTGAAGCCTAAATTGATGGAAAATGGGGGAGAAAAGGCACAAAATTTGATAAAAACATGGAAAAAAGACACAGAATTTGATTAAAAATTGGAAAAAAAGGACATAAAATTTCCTGTCCTCGAGCCTAAATTGATGGAAATGGGGCAAAAGAAAAAAATGAGGGACAAATCTTAGAAACTGTCTCATCCCCAAACCCAAATGGGTGAAAAATGAGGGGGAAAGACGCAAAATTTCACTTCCTAAGGGGTTTCCTTTGGTTTTGTTCCCTTTCCCACCTATTTTCCACCTGTTTTCCACCACTTTGGGAACCTTCCCATATTCTGAGCTGCTGCAGTTGATCATCGGTGCTGGACAATGCTGGGCAATGGGATTTTTAAGGATTTCTAGGATCATTAAAAACCCCATTCCCAGTGTTTCTGGGGCCTGCTGACCCTTTTGTTGAGGCTTCACTGCCCTTTTTCTGGGATCTTTTTTATCCTCCCCCAATACAAAGGGAGCTGCTTTGTCCCAGCCCAGTGGGGCGTTGGGATTTCAACTGGGGCCATACTGGGAGGGACAAGAGAGGAGAAACTGGAATGAGGAGAGATTTCAGTGTGGAGCCAATGGAAGTGAAGCTCCTGTGACAGTGGAAGGGCAACAATCCTTATGGTGCTGGTCCTCATCCCATTGACATCACCGGAAAACTTTAAGTATCTCCAAGCAAGAGGAGATTTGGGAGTTTTTTCCCTAAAAATCTAGGATTTTTAATGTTTTCAGTCCTTTTTCGGAGCTACTGCAGAGCTGAGCGAGATTCCAGCATTCCAGTGCTTCTCCCAATCCATATTTCCCTCCATTCCACTTCTCTCAGTGATTCTGTTATCGTCTCACCCTTCCCCCTCTTCCCGGTGTCCTCATGGCAGCCACCGCCAGCTTTAATCCGCCCAGGATTAATGAAGCTGAATTCTGCATTGTCAGGATTTTACTCTGGCCAGAGCTGCTGGGTGGATGAAGGTCAACATGGAGCATTCCATCCCTATTCCTCCCATTTCCCATCCTTCTTCTTCCCTTTTTCCATCCCTCTCTTGCCCTTCCCATTTGCCATCCCTCTTCCTCCCTTTTCCTCTTCCTCCTGTTTCCCGTCCCTCTTCCTCCCTTTTTCCATCCATTACAATTGTAACAAGCTGTGGCTCCTCCTCTCATCGGGATCCCAGCCCAGAGTGGAGGTCACCCGGTTCAATTCATCCGGCATCAACCACAGATGGGGATTCTCCCAGCTTTTTGGCACCATCTGGAGCAATTTTTATCCAGAGAAACCTCCTGACGTGGTTGTGGGGCTGGAAAAACCCAGAAAACAACTCTTTCCCCCTGTTTTTTTACATTATTGGTTGACTGATGGGAAATCCACAACCAGGGAATCTCTCAGGATATCTGGCCAGGAGGGCTCAGCAGTTCTTCCGAGGAGCTGGGTTTAGCTGTAGTGGTCTCACCAGTTGCTTCCCACTTTCCAGGTGTGGTTATACTGAGAGGGAACAGCATGAAACAAGCTGGGAGCTGTTGCTGGGGGGTTGTTTAGTGGCGTCGGAGCTCAACTCACTGGCCAAACCTGTCTAGAAATCACTTCTCCAGCTGGTTTCTACCTGCAACCGTCAATGGATTGGAGGCGGATTTACAGAAACACGGAATGAGGGCACATTTTTCCCTGTAAAATCAGGGATAGAGGTTACGTCAGCAGCCTTTGTCTCTTATTGATGCTGTGAAGACACATCTGGGTTGCCTGGATTGTGTTTAATCCCTTTTTCCCTCCTGCCAAGGTGTTGCCTAACACTGTTCTCACTCAGAATGACCGGTTTTGGGGCCTTATTCCTTCTGAGTGTTGGAAAAGCAAAGGTGTAAACCTTCCAGAGTTGAATGAATGTTGACTAAAACAGGATAAGAAAACCCTCCCTCAACTTCCTTCCTCCTCCTGCTTTAATCTCTGTTATCTTTGAGTTCAGCTTGTTGCTGGGTGGGGCTGGATTCTACCCGGCCAAGAGGGAGTTGACGGCATCAAAAATCTTTTTCAGGCTAAAAAAGCTCCTTCTTGACATCATCTCATCCCAGATTTTACCTCGGGATCCTGATTCCCTCTTTCCCTAAAAATCCAAGTCCTCGTGGAGCTCCAGCCCTGACAATTTTTCTCCTGTTCTAAGCAGATCTGGAGGGCTTCGAGTGCCAGGATTTAATTACCTGGGTTGGTTCGTTAGCAATAACCAGTGAACTTTAGCTGGAGGGACACAAGGCCACCTGCAATTCATTTTCTGAGTTGCTCCATCCGACAGGTCCTAACCAACTTTTTCTCTCTTTTCTTTTCAGGAATTCTGTAGATTATTCATCAAGCCGAAGTGCAGGAATTCAACTGTTGCAACATTGGAGCTTCCCCCAGGGCTGAAATGTCCACCAAGGTGCCAATTTATCTCAAGAGAGGCAGCAGGAAAGGTGGGAAAAAGGAAAAGCTCCGGGATATCCTCTCCTCTGACATGATCAGCCCCCCGTTAGGTGACTTCAGGCACACGATCCACATTGGAAGTGGAGGCCAGAGTGACATGTTTGGTGACATCTCCTTCCTCCAGGGTAAATTCCACCTCCTGCCTAGGACCCAAGGAAGCTTCGAGTCGGATCAGGGCAGCCCGGAGGCGGCGCCATTCGAATTCTCCAGGACTGCCACCATCTCTGGCCACCAACAGCTGTTGTTTTCCTCGGAAACTTCATCTCCCCTCCTCAAAAACGCCATCTCGCTGCCCGTCATTGCGGGGCCACAGGCTCTGACACTGCCCTCGGCACCGCAAGCTCCACCGAAGCCACCACGGTTGCACCTCGATGATAAAACGCTGAGGGGGGAAGATGAGGAGGAGCAACTGCAGCAGCCATCGCATCCCTGTGCCTCCCAATTCACCTCCCCGACCAACGGCTTCAACGAGAAGGGTGATTCCGAAGCTCCTTTCCTCTCCCATGCTGGCTCCCTTCTGTCTCTCCACGTGGATTTGGGGCCATCAATCCTGGAGGATGTCCTGCAAGTGATGGAGAAGCACCAAGAGGAGAGAGGGGGCAGATCAAGTCAGCAGGAAATCTTGACGTGAAGGCAATTCTGAGGGGAAAAGATGGTGAGAAATGGATTGGTGTTGGGTTTTATCGGTGGGGGGTTTGGGGACCTTGAGAGGTTGTTCAACTCCATTGACAGCGATGTCTCGTTGTTCCCCCTCCTCTTGCAGAGCTGCTGTTGCGCAAACAGGACAGAAAGGTTTCAGCTTGGCCTCCGGTGATTCCCTCCCTCAGAGATTCCAGGAGAAGGGAAATGAATAAAAACCAGACCCCCAAACTAAACCATCTCACAAAGCCAAGACAATCCAGGCAGCATCCGCTGCTGGATTTTTATCACCGCTTCCCAGATCAACTTCATCTCTAGCAACGGGATTGATCTATAGGACTAGAAACCTTTGCCCGCTGGCCACTAGAAATGGTTGTGGGAGGAAACGGCGACAGTTGAAGGCCCTAAACGTCACAGTCAGGAGGATTTTGGGGGGGGGTTTGGGGTGGGGTTTTCTTGCTGTGGTGGGAGCAACCACCTGGATCATTGCGGTGGTGGCAGACATTGCCCTTCGATTCCATTTAATGATTTTAATATCCAAGACGTAGAGAAATGGGGGGTTACGTGATGAAAGAATCCACTGGGTTTTCCTGTCTCCAAGAAGCAGCTCAAAAATGGTGGAGAAGCTACAAACCGCCCCCCACCCTTGGATTGAATTTTAGCGACAAAATCGGCGGCTGGAGTTTGGAGTTGGGATGGAAAATCAGAACGAAGATGAAAAATCCCCCCTCAAAGTGAAATCTGTGAAGGGGGAGTGGCTGCCCAGCCAGATTCCTATGGGATTGGGGGTCATCCCTGGGCCGTCAATCGCAGACTGTTTGTGAGAGGATGGAGGGGGTGAAAAGCTTTGGCAGGCAGAGAGGAATTTGGATTCTTTCTGCTTTTTTTTTTTTAATAAGGAAAAAGAATTTAAGGAATTGAAGGAATTAAAAGAAATTAAAAGAATTCAAAGAAATTAAAATCATTAAATTAAAAGAAATTTAAAAATTTTAAGAAATTAAAGACTTAAAAGAATTGAAAGAATTTAAAGAAATTAAAAGAATCAAAATAAATGAAAAGCATTAAAAGAATTAAAAGAAAGAAAAGAATTAAAAGAAACAGAAGAATTAAAAGAAATAAAATAATTAGAAGAAAATAATAGAATTAAAAGAATTCAATCAAAATAACTGGAAATTCCCCATTTGCTGACATCGGGGCAAAAGGACCCCAGGAGGTTTTGTTTTGGGGCTGTGGATGGAGGGCAGAAGGAGCCTGTTGGGACTGGGGAGCTTTGTGAGAACAAGCAGGACCTTGTTACCTCATTTCCTTGTTAGGCTGTCATTAATTAACTGCCTCAGGTTTTAACTACTTGTGGTAGTTGGAAGCCGGGAGGCTCTATGAGGAAGTATTTGCGGCTCCTCTGGAAGCTGCAGTTTCTGGAACCCAACCCCTTCTTTCTTTCCATCATCAGCTGCTGTTTCTGAGGTTTCTTGTTCAATAACACTAACGAGTTGCTAAATTAACGACCTCGGAACTCTTCACCGTACAATTACATTCTGGCTCTTACCCGTCTGCTTCCGGCGCTGTGATGCTCATCTGGTGGAACCACTGAAGATCTGGGGTCCAACTATGGGTCTACAGAATAATTAAGAAAATAATTAATGAAGCTAGGTTAATTAATTAAGAGCGGGGGTGGTTTCAAGCCTTGTTGGTCATTAATTACCCCACTATCGGCCTAACTGGACTCTGTTGCTCCGTTTCCCAATCCCCTCTTCTCACTGACAGTTGTTTTGAAGAGAGGAGGGGGAGAAAAAACCCAGAATGGGGTCATTTTGGATGGTTTTCTGTGGATTTTTGGAGCCCAGTGAATTGGGAAAAGGTGGAAGTGCTGGTTTTAACAAATTTCACCTTAATTATCCAATTAACTAATTAAGAGCCAGAGTGAAAGATGTCAGAGTTTCCTGCCCAGCCTCCACCTTGTTATCATCAGCAGTTCCCAACCAATTCGGGGCAGCGGTTTGAAAAGAACAGCCCAAATCCTCCTTATTTCTCCCGTTTCTTTGGGTCCTTCCAAGCCAAATTCCAAGATGGATATGGAGAGGGTTAATTAGTCCTTAAGCTAACGATCCCTACAACTAGTTGTTGCTCAACCCTGGTTAGTTATTTCTTCGCATGAACCCAGTTCATGCAAAGGGTTGAGTCACCAGGGCAGGGAGGCTGCTCCTGCTGTGACTCAGTCAGCAACAACCTCTCCCCATCTTTTTGGGTTCAAGGAGGTTTAAAAGCTAGTAAGTTAACGAAGGGGTTGGTTAACTAAAGGGTTGGTTAATGATGGGGTCGGTTACCAGAGGGGTCAGTTAAGGGAGGGATCGAGTCACAAAGGGCTTGCTTAACAAAGCAGAGGTAAGTGGCCACAAGCAGTCACTTTACAGGGCTTCCCACTGTGATTCAGCTGGCAACAACCTCTCCACCCCTTCACAGAGGTTTAGAACACAACCTAAACCTTCAGGGAGGTTTAGAACACAATTACTTAATGAAAAGGTTAGTTAACGGAGGGGTCAGTTAATGGAGGGATTGATTACCAGAGGGATCCATTAATGGAGGGATCAGTTAACAGAGAGCTTGGTTCACAAAGGGGTTGGTGGTCACAAACAGCTACTTCATGTGGCTCCCCACTGTGATTCAGTTGGCAACAACCTCTCCCCCACTTTATGGGTTCAAGGAGGTTTAAAAGCTAGTAAGTTAACAAAGGGGTTGGTTAATGAAAGGGTTATTTAACAAAGGGGTCAGTTAACGGAGGAGTTGGTTAATGGAGGGATTGGTTACCAGAGTGGTTGATTCCCAGAGGGGTCAGTTAAATGAGGGATCAGTTCATGAAGGGGTTGGTTACTGAAGGCATTGGTTAATGAAAGGGTTGATTCACAGAAGGGTTGTTAATCATAGACGTGACTAACAAAAGGGTTAATGAATGCACTAACAAAAGAGTTGCTTAATGAAGAGATTAGTTAGGAAAGGGTTAGCCAAGGGGTCAGTTAGTGAAGGGGTTGGTTAATGAAGGGGCTGTTTAATGAAGGAGTCAGTTAACAGAGGGTTCAGTTAACAGACAGATCAGTTAGTGACAGGGTTAATTAACAAAAGCATTGATTAACGAAGGGGCTGATTAACTTGGGGGGGGGTGGGGGGTGGTTGGTGGTCACAAGCAGCCACTTGGTGGGGCTCCAGCTGCCGGATCCACCTCACAGCCTCTTTGTTATCCTGATTCACCCCACCACTTCTTCGCTATCCCAAGACTTCCGGGCAGCAATTAACGACACAACTAACTGGGTAACCACCTACACCCAGGTAACTGCCTACGCTATGACCTTTGGCCTTTGACCCCCTGCCACCCCCACAGTGGTGGTCCATTACTGCCTGGAAGAGGGTGGCAAATAAAAGCTGGAGTTGGATTAAGAGGAGGAGGAGCAGGAGGAGGTAGGGCAGAGAGAAAAGTTTAAACTGCTGCCTAATCTTAGGATTAGCTAAAAAAAAAAAAGAAATCCCCTTTTCCCAGCAAACAGGAAGGAAAATGCAGGTGGAAAGCTGAAGGAAGAAGGGAAAACAGTCAGGAATTCATATGGAAGTTGTTTCTAGACCAAGCAAATTCACTTCAAGGGGAACAGGGGAGGGACCGGGTCCTCGTGGGATGAATTTTGAGGTTTCTGGTTTGATTAAAAATGGAGATATTTTTAAAAATAAATTGAACTGTCGATGGTTAATTCCAGCCATAAAAAAGCTGGAGGGCGGAAGCAGGGAATCTCTACCCTCCATTTATCCTTCTACAGCCCTCTTCCATCTTCCAGTGTCACCTTCTCCCAGGAGCCATCATCCTTTCTTATCCTTCATCCCAACACCCTCTGATCCCTCCCTTCCTCTTCCTCATCTCTGTTTCCACCCTGTTTCCTTCACCCCTGGCTCTTGCCTTTTACCGCCACACTCCACTTTTCTCCTCTCAACTGCCATTCACTCACCTCCTCTTTCCCATTTCATGGAATGGCTATGGTTGGAAGCTTCAGGCTCCTCAAGTCCAGCTGTTCTACTCTGGTCCTCAAACGATCTCTCCAAGGATTTGAGATGCCAGTTCTAGTGTCCAACCAGTCTAACTCTTCCCAATTCCTAGTCTAACCTTCCCCTGGAGTAGCCAGGAAGGGTGATCCCTATCCTGGTCCTGCTGGACCCACTATGGCTGACAAGATCCAGGATGATCCTGGATTGTTGGGCTACTTGGGAAGACAATGGCTCCAGTTCAGCTTCTGAAGTTCAATGTTTCCCTCAGTTTTCCCTCATTTTGCCACAGATTTTCCTCATTTCCCTCAGATTTACCCCAAACTCCTCAGACTTCCATCAAATTCCCTCAAATTTCCCAGAGTCCATAAAATTTCTCTCAGTTTTCCATCAGATTCTCACACATTTTCCTAAGATTCCCTCATTTCCCTGTTTTCCCACAGATTTTCTTCAATTCATTCAGATCTCACATAAATTTCCCTCAGGTCTCAAATTTCTTGCAGATTATCCAGTTTACCTTCAGATTCTCAGACTTTTTCCTCATTCTTGATTTGCCATCAATTTTCTCTCAAAGTCCCTCAATTTTCCCACCAATTTCTCTCAAAATTCCCACAGATTTATCAGAAATTTTCTTCATACTTCCCTCATATTCCAAATTCCCTATGCAATTCCCTCAACTTTCCCTTCAAACTCCCCAATATTCCCCAGATTTCCCTTAAATTCCCTCACTTTTACCTGATTCCCTTCAGATTTCCCTCAAATTTCCTGAATATCCCTCAATTGCCCACACATTTCCTTCAAGATTCCACCCATTTTCCTAGTTTTCCCTCACATTTATCTCAAATCTCTTAAAAATCCCAAATTTTTCCTCAAATTCCCTCACAGTTCTCTCAGGAGTCCACCAAATGTCCCAGTTTTCCCTCAAATTTCCCTGTTTTCCCTCAGATTCCAAACTTCCCATAAATTTCCCTCAATTCCCCTCAAAATCCCTACAATTCACACAATTTTCCTCTAATAGCCTCAAATTCCCCCACATTTCCCTCAAGATTCCATCAAATTTCCCAGTTTTCACCCAAATTTCCCTCAGATTCCCTCAAATGCCCCTCCATTTCCCCTCAGATTCCCAACTTCCCATAAATTTCCCTGAAACACCTCAAAATTCTCACAATTTTCCTCAAATTCCCCTCAGATTCCCAACTTCCCATAAACTTCCCTCATATCCCTTCAAATCTCCCTCGAACTTCTCTCAAATCCCTAAAATTTCCCCCTCCTTCCCTCCATTTTCCCTCAACACCCCCTCCGCTTTTCCCGCCCTTTTCTCCCCCTCTCCTCGAGCGGGCCCCGCTCAGGCGGGAACAACGCTGCGCAGGCGCAGAGCGGCTCCTCCCCCTCCTCCCCCCTGCTTCCCCTCAGCGCAAGGCCCCGGCGAGGGAAGATGGCGGCCGTGGTTCAGAACGTGGTGAAGCTGTGAGTGACACTCCCCTCCCCCTTTTTCCTCTCTTTCCCCCTCTTTTTCCCTTCAGTTTCTGTCTCTGAGAGGAAATCAGGGTCCCCGACTCCATATTTTAAGGTTAAGGGGGTGTCTTGAGGTGGAGGTCTCCCCCCCACACACTCCTTCCCCCCATCATTGTTTGGGGTCAACTTTGCCTTTGAGCGATGCGAAGAGGGGGAATGTAGGATCCCGCTGAAGGGTTTTGTGAGGGGGAAAAAGGATCTAAATGTGGTTATGAAGAGGGTTGTAGGACGCTGAGGGGAGGGGTGAAACTTGAGGGGGGTGGTGGTCATGCCTGCATGCGAGTGGTCTGAGGATGGAGGGGGGTGCTGCTCCGATTTATGAGTGTCCTACAGGGCTAAAGTGGGGTGGGGACCCCTGTAGGAGTGTTCTATAGGGATCCAGAGGGGAGGTCTCCCCTTTATGAGTGTCCTAGAGTGGGGTAGGGGGGCCTGTAGGAGCGTCCTACCGAGCTTAAGGGGTGGGAGTCTCTCCTCTGTGGGCCTCTGACAGCTCAGAGTCGGGTGGGGGTCCCTGTAGGAGTGTTCTATAGAGACCAGAGGTGGGGGTTTTCACCTTTATGAGTGTCCTAGAGAGACTAAAGGATGGGGGGGGTGGGTCTCTTCTCCTGGGCCCTATGAGAGTGTCCTGAAGAGCTAAAGTGGCTGGGAGGGTCCCTTTATGAGTGTCCTAGAGAGACTTTGGGAGGGGCTTCCCATTTATGAATCCCCTTTTAGCCTACAGAGGCTAAAGGCTGGGGGTCTCCCCTATATGGCCCTATAAGAGTGTCCTAGAGAGGCCAGATTGGGGGGATCTTCTGTTTATCACTGTCCTGTAGAGGTCAAAATGGGGTAGGGGTCCCTGTGTGACTGTTGTAGAGAGGCTAAAGGGTGGGGGTCTCCCATTTATGACCCTACAGGAGTGTACTAGAGAGGTTGAGGTGGAGGGGTCTGCCCTTTATGAGTGTCCTAGAGAGATCAGAGGTTGAGGGTCTGCCCTATATGGACCTCTGAGAGCGCAGAGTCGAATGGGGATCTCTGTAGGAGTGTTCTATAGAGATCCAGAGGGGATCTTCCCTATACAAATGTCCTAAAGTGGGGTGAGGGGCCCTGTAGGAGTGTCCTAGTGAGCCTGAGGGGTGGGGGTCTCCCCTCTATGGGTCTCTGAGAGCTCAGAGTGAGGTTGGGAGCCCTGTGTGAGTGTCCTATAGAGATCTGGTGGGAAGGGTCTCCCCTTTATGAGTGTCCTAGAGAGGCTAAAGGGTAGGGGTCTCCCCTATATGGCCCTATGAGAGTGTCCTGGAGAGGCCAAGTTGGGGGGCTTCCCCTTTATGAGTGTCCTGTTGAGGTCAAAATGGGGTGGGAGTCCCTGTGTCAGTGTTCTAGAGAGGCTGAAGGGTGGGGGTCTCGCCTTTATGGCCCTGTGAGAGTGTCCTAATGAGGCCTTGGTCAGGGTGGAGGGGTCTGCCCTTTATGAATGTCCTAGAGAGGTCAGAGGGTGAGGGTCTCCCCTGTATGGATCTTTTGAGAACCTAAAGCCAGGTGGGAGTCCCAGTGGCAGTGTCCTAGAGAGGCTAAAGGGTAGGTGTCTCCTATATGGGCCTCTGAGAGGCCAGACTAGGTTGGGGGTCCCTGTATGAGTGTCCTAGAGAGGCTAAAGGTTGGGGGTCTCCCCCCTCTGACTCTATGAGAGTATCCTAGAGAGCTAAAGTGGGTGGGGGTGCCTGTATGAGTGTTCTAGAGAGGCTAAAGGGTAGGAGTCTCCCTATAAACCCCCCATTTCAGATCCTAGAGACTGCACTCGATCCCATAAAGCTTCTGAGAAAGTAGGAATTTTCCAATAGAGGGTTTGGGAGGAATCCTTTAGGGATGTGTGGGTCCTGTAGGGACCTGGAGAAACCAGGAGGCATCTGGATTTATCCTATAAGACCTGGGGGGAATTCTGGACAGAGCTGGGGGATTCTGGAGGGATTCTCTAGGGGACTTAAGGATCCTGTAGGGTCCTGAGTGGGATCCTATGGAGACAGGTAGGGATTCTGTAGAGACTAGGGGGATCTGGTGTGGAATGGAAGGTATCCTGTAGGGACCTGGGAGGGGTCTTACAGGATTCTGTTGGGATCCTGTAGGGACCTGGGAGGGGAGAGATCCTGTAGAGCCCAGGAAGGATCCTATAGAGCCTAGCGCTGTCCCCCCCCTCACCCAGTATGGCCCAGAAAAGGGGGTTCTGTAGAGCCTGGACTTTCCCTTCTGTGTCCCTGCACATACAGGTGAGAACCACCCCTGTATAGTCTCATAGAGGTTCCCATATATCCTTGTGGGGTCCTGACTTGATGCTCCTGTAGGAGCCATGGAGGGGGTGTCTTTTTGCATGAAAAGAAGCTACAGAGCCCTTGAGGTGAGGGCCCTATAGAACCCTGAGTGGGGGAAACATAAACCATTGAGTTATTTGATTTGGGGTTCTTCGATTGACTTTGGAGTCCTTCAGTTGACTTTTTTTGGGGTCCTTCAATTGACTTTGGGGATTCTTTGCCTTTGTAGGATTCTTTAATTGGGGTCCTTTGAGTGAGTTTTTGGGGCCCTTTGAGTGACTTTGGGGTCCTTCGAGTGACCTTTTAGGATCCATTGATTGACTTTGGGATCCATTGATTAATTTTTGTGGGGGCACTTCACTGGACTTTGGAGTCCAGTGACTCCAAATGGAGTCACTTTGAATGGCTTTGAGGTCGTTTGAGTGACATTGCTTGACTTTGGGATCCCAGCAAGAGGTAAATAACTTGGACACCCCAGTATTTTTGGGATCACGTTGTCTGAAACGCTGAGTTTTCCTCTTCTGCACCAGCAGATCTTCACCAGGATGGTGTGAGGGGGTTTTAGGGCTCCATGTTGCTCATTATCGGGGCACAAATTGATGGATCAAGGAGTGATACAGAGATTTAGGAGGAAATTAAAAGCTCTATGAGGGGTTTCCAAACCAAATCTCCTCAAGGTTGGGATTTGAGCTCCCTCTGCAGCTTGTGGGGCTCTTGGGGCTGCTTGTGAGGCCTCAGAGATCTCATAAGGCTGTGGGGGTCTTGTAAGACCTTGAGGGGATCTTGTAAGGCCTTGGGGGTCTTGAAAGGCTTTGGGGTCTTCTAAGGCAAAAGCAATCTCTTAAAGCCAGGTGAATCTCCTAGAGCCCAGGAGATTGAGGGAACCTCCTAGGCTTGAAGGGACCTCCTAAGGCCCAGGGGGTCAAGGGAGTCTCCTTAGGCCCAGGGGATTGAAGGAATCTGTCTAGGCCCAGGGGATCAAGGGAACCTCCTAAGGTTGAAGTGATCTCCTAAGGACAAGAGGGCATTGAGAAAATCTCCTGAGGCCCAGGAGATCGAGGGAACCTCCTGAGGCCCATGGGATTGAGGGAACCTCCTGAAGCCTAGGGGATCAAGGGGAATCTCCTAAGGCTCAGGAGTTTGAGGGAACCTCTGAAAGCTGAGTGGATCTCATCACCCCAGGTGGATTTTCATCCAACCCTCTTAAAGCCAACATGTTAAGGTCCAGTGGCTCCGTCTAGGCTACTTTGGGGGCTCCCCAAACGCTCACTCCCCCTGTCCCTCTTCTCCCCACACACAGCCTGGGCGAGCAGTACTACCGCGATGCCATGGAGCAGTGCCACAGCTACAACGCCCGGCTCTGTGCCGAGCGCAGCGTCCGCCTGCCCTTTCTTGACTCCCAGACTGGTGTCGCACAGAGCAACTGCTACATCTGGATGGAGAAACGGCACCGAGGACCAGGTGATGGAAGGCAAAACATTCAAGGGAGGGGGGGCAAAACACCTAAAGGAGGGGCTTGGGGGCTTGAAGCGAACTGGTGCTTTTGTTAATTTAAGGGGTTTGTTGCTTTTAATGAAGGTTTGGCTGCGGGGCAGCTCTACTCCTACCCTGCAAGACGCTGGAGGAAGAAACGCAGGGCTCACCCCCCTGAGGATCCACGGCTTTCCTTCCCTTCTATCAAACCAGGTGAGAAGCGGGGGAGTTTGAGGGGTTCAAAAAGCACCAGAGGGTGGTAAAATCCCAGTGAGGGTTGGTAAATCTCTTTCCCCCCACCAATTTTTCCTGTTCCCTTTCCTCTCCTGATTTTTCCTGTTCCCTTTCCCCTCCTGATTTTTCCTCTTCCCTTTGCCTTCTCTGATTGTTTCTCCCCGTCTCTGCTTCTGCTTTCCCTCTCTCCTTCCCCCTCCCTGCTTTCCTTCCATAACCTTTTTGTCTCCCTTTTCCCCTCTGCTGGCCCCTGGCAGACACCGACCAGACCCTGAAAAAGGAAGGGCTGATCTCACAGGATGGCAGCAGCCTGGAAGCTCTGCTGAGGACCGACCCACTGGAGAAAAGGGCCCTCCCGGACCCCCGAATCGATGATGACAGCCTGGGCGAGTTCCCTGTTACCAACAGTCGCACACGGAAGGTACAGGGGGACAGAGGGAGCTCAGGAAGGGGAGATTCCAGCCCAAAAATTCAGGGAGAGGATGATTCTACTGCAGAAATTCAGGGAAAAGGGAGATTCTGGCACCAAAATTTGGATTCTGGGTTGAAAACTGAAAAGGCGTTCTAGCTTCAAGCTTGAGGGGAGAAAGGGGGATTCTGGCCCAGAAATCCAGGGAAAACTGAGATTCTGACCCTGAAATTCAGGGGAAATAGAGATTCTGGTTTCAAAATTTCATTAGAAGGGAGATTCTGATTTCAATTCAGGGAAAGTAGGGAATTTGGCCTCAATATTCGTGGAGATTGGGGATTCTGACCTCAAAATTCAGGGAAATAGGAGATTCTGGCACCAAAAATAAGAAAAAAGAGATTCTGATGCTAAAATTAAGAGAAAATGGGGATTCTCGGTCAGAAACTGTGGGGGAAAAAAAGGAGGTTCTGGACTCAAACTTGAGAGAAAAGTGAGATTCTGGCCCAGAAATCCAGGGAAAAGAAAGATTTTGGCCCTGAAATTCAAGGAAAAGGAAGATCCTGACCCTGTAATCAAAGGAAAAGGAAGATGCTAACCCTGAAATTAAGCAGAAAGGGAGATTCTCACACTGAAATTCAGGGAAAAGAGATTCTACCCCCAGATTTTAGGGAAGAGGGTGATTCCAGCCTCAGACTTCAGCTGCCCACCTAAAGGCTTCACCTTCGTATTCCCCTCCCCAATTTCTTCCCCTTTTCCCTAACCCCCATCGTTTTCTTCCCAGCGAATTCTGGAACCTGATGACTTCCTGGATGATTTGGACGATGAAGACTATGAGGAAGACACCCCGAAGCGGAGAGGGAAGGGAAAAGCCAAGGTGAGAGCATCCGGCTGGATCCTGCTGTATCCCCCCTTCATTTTGTGGCCAATTCCTCACAAATCCATGACAAATCTGTGACAAATCCCAAAGGATTTGGGCTCCAGCAGCCATTTCTGGCCGTTTCCACTATGTGGCAGTGTGGGATTACTCTCAGCTCCACCACTGACTCAACTCCCTTTCTCTGGATCCCAGAAATCTTTTGAACTCTAATTTTCCCTAAATTGGACCTTTTTTAATCCAAATTTTCCCAGGGCAAAGGTGTGGGAGGAGCTCGCAAGAAGCTGGATGCAGCTATTTTAGAAGACCGGGATAAACCTTATGCCTGCGACAGTGAGTCCTAACGACCTGCTTCGGATCCCTTGGGATTTGGAGGTTGAAACCCACTTCCTCCCAAAACAAAATAGGGAATTTTCACCTTTCCTTGTGAAGAAGGTGGATCTGGAGCCTCTGGCTTCTCCTTCCTCCTCAGGCAGCTGGTTCAGGGGAACTTTTTCCACCCCATGAGCTGACATCAGCCCCTTCCTCACCCCATTTTCCCCAGTTGATCCCATTAGTTTCCAAACTGGCCTTGTTAAAGCCAATTAAGAACTGGGAAACACCCTGTGCTGCCCCTTCTCCGGCTACAACCCCCTTTCTGCAGCTCAGTTCCAAGGCTGGAGCCTGGAATCACTTCTTCTTCCTCCCCCCTCCCTTCTATTCCTCAGCACCCACAAACCCCTGAGAAAAATGGGCCAAAGGCAGCAAAAATAAGGGAACAGGGACCAGGGAGCTTTGAAATCCCTTTCTCTCTCTATTTCCTCCTTTCCTGTGAGAGCTGGTGGTACTTTCTTCACCCCTACCAGTTTCTTTCCCCCAGAAACCAGTTTCCGCTCCCCAGGAGGCAGTTTCTTCCCCCCTAAAACAAATTTCCTCTCCCCTTCTGCAGAGGATAGTTTCCTTCTCCCCACCTGAGAGAGCAGTTTCCTCTCCTCCCCCAGGGCAGTTTCTTTCTTCCCTAAAAGAGACAGTTTCCTCCACAACCCTGAGGACAGTTTCTTGCCCCCTGCCCAGGGAAGTTTCCTCCTGCTTTGCCCCCCTGTTCCCTTTGGTTTTCTCCCCCTTTCTTCTGGTTTTCCCCTCTTTTCCCCTTGGTTTTCTCCCCTTTCCCCTGTTATTTCCCACTTTTCCTATTCTGATTTTCCCCTCCTTTTTGTTTCTCCCCCGCTTTCTCCCTTGCTTTGTCCCCCGCTTTCTCCCTTGCTTTGTCCCCCGCTTTCTCCCCCCCCTTTCCCTTTGCTTTCTCCCCACCCTTTCCCCTTGCTTTATTCTTCTGGTTTTCCCCTTCTTTGCCCCTGTCTTTTCTCCCTTTCCTTCTGCTTTCTCCCACGTTCTTCTTTTTCTTCTGGTGTTTCCCCCGTTTCTCTCCCTTTTCCCCCCATTTCTGCCCCTGTCTCCTGCTCTTCCATGTCCTCCTGTGCTCAAGGTGTCTGTGTGTTCTCACGACTCTCTTTCTGTGTTTCAGACAGTTACAAACAAAAGCATTCCTTGAAACCTCCCGACCGAGGTAGTTCACTCTCACTCTCTCCTTGGTTTTGAACTCCTTTTCCTGCCTTTTTTTCCTTATCCTCAGTGTTTTAGGGAATTTTTTGGTTTGGTTTTGGGGTTGATGGGGGGAGGATTGGAGCACAGGGAGGGCAGCGGGAGGGGAGAAAACCACGCGGGGAGAAGTCAAAAGGCCACCAAGATGACGTCAGTGTTGGCCTCCCTGTGGGATTCAGCAGCTCCCAACCCTATTCCAGCCCTCCTGTTTTCCTGCACCCCTATGTTTCCAGCCCTTTTATTCCCAGCCCCCTTGTTTTCCCAGCCCTCCTGCTTTCCCAGCTGCCCTGTTTTCCCAGCCCCCACACTTTTCCATCCCCCCATTTTCCTGGCCCTCCATTTCCCCAACCCTTTTCTTCCTGGACCCTGTTTTCCCAGCCTTCTTTTTCCATCCCCAGTTTTTCCAGGGCCACTGTTTTCCCAACCCTACTTTTTCCTGCCTGACCCCCCGTTTTCCCAGCCCCTTGTTTTCCCAGCCCTCTCTTCCCATACCCTATTTCCTAACCTCCTGATTTTCC
>JAOXOE010026460.1:0-21628 GCA_028565055.1 Phoeniculus purpureus
CTGTCGATGATGTTAATAATAGAGAACGGATCAAATTTTCTCTCACTAGACAATAGATGATAAGATTGCTAACAGGCTGCTCAGGGGTGTTGTGGAGTCTCCTTCACTGGAGATGTTTAAGACCATTGTGGATGTGTTCCTGTGCGAGTTTGTCTAGATGATCCTGCTGTGGCAGGGGGATTGGACTAGATGATCTTTCGAGGTCCCTTCCAATCTCTAGTGCTCTGTGATTCTATGATTGCTGTGTGATAAAAACTCTGGAGCAACATATCCAGACCTACTGTGGACAGCAAAGTAGAAACCCCCCCTCCCAAAATCCCCAAACCCTAACCAAAGAATAAACCCAACTAGGGAACAATCCTTCTACCTAACTTTAACCATAAATAAATGGGATCACCTTCAGGTATGGACAGATGATGACTTCAGAGGATCACTGAAGGCCAGTTCCATGGCCTTCTGTTCTGTTCTAGACCTATTTTAGAAAAGTGGTGGCTTGAAATGACTTCATTTGTTGGGTGAAGAGAAACATTCAGTTCACCCAATTCTTGAATAAGGTAGGAAAAATACAAGGTATTTTGCTCTCATTAAAGACAGTCACACTGAAGGCAGTCGCTAAACACAGCTTAGATTGCTTGTCTGGGCACTTAGAACTGGTATTGGTCGTCTTCTGTTTAGCTGAGATATTCGCCCGTAGAAAAGTCAACTCGATATCCCATCAGTTAGGATGTTCATTGAGCTATTTAGAGCTTTCAAAAACGTGTGTGTAGATATGTATCTTAATTCTCTTATTTTATTATATTAATAAAAATATTATATTATTATAGCAATTATTATTATTGTAGTTTCTCTTATTCAGCTACAGTTCTGCCAGGTGCAGTTCACCCAGGAATTTCTTTGCCCTCAAAGATCAGTCTCAAAGCTGAAAAAGGGCCAGTTCTGGCCTGGTGGACTCATCTTCCCAGACTTGGCAAAGCTGCATCACTGTGAACAAATGAAAACACACAAGTCAGTGGGAATTACTGCATTGGAGGCAGGGCTCTTCCCTTCACCCAAGGAGAAGTTTGGGTCCTCAGCCTTCTTGTGCCTTTGGTGTGTGTGTTCCCTATAATGAATTAACTAGCGAGCTGATATGAAGTCATTTTATCTATCATGGACTATTGATACAACCAGTATATCAGCAATTAGGAACCTAAGAGGATGTTAAGAATCCTTAGTTCCAATTAAGTACTATGATTTAAATGACTGTCCTCCCATTATCCTCTGTTTCAATCTATAAAGTGTCCCTTAGTGATGATGGATGTGTGCAGTTGCACTCCTGGAGAAGCTACGCCATGGCTTTGACCATCTGCCAGAGCAACCAGATGGGTCCATGCACAGCCACTGTGTCCTGAGCTTCAACCAGCTGGTCAGCCATGCTGAGGAACATGAGTGTCTTCAAGCACATGATGCCTCCTCAGTCTCAATCCTATTGATTTTGGTCAGGCACTGGAATGGGCTGCCCAGGGTGGTGGTTAAGTCACCATCCCTGGATGAGTTTAAAAGATGCTTAGAGGTATCACTGGGGGATCTGGTTTAGGGGTGAACTTGTAGGGTTGATGGTTGGACTCGATGATCTCAGGGGTCTTTTCCAACCTGAATGACTCTGTGTGAGCGTTGGTATGATTTAAGAGCCCTGGTATTGTTTTTAGATCGCTGCAGCTTCATGCGCACTGGCACAGCTGATCATTGCTGCTGCCTGCAGCCAAAAAACATGAGGACACTGCTGAAATGGGCAGATATCTCGGTCCTGCTGCTGTCCCCAAGTGGTGTGGCCCTGCAGAGGTAGTTTGAAAGCTGCAAGGGACTGCCCCAGGGTGCTCAGTAAATTAGCTAGGCACATCAACAGCTGTTTACATCTGGCCTTAAGGCGTTGGTCCTCCAAGTGTCGTGGCACCTGCCTTCACCTGCTGACAGCATTGCCAACGACTGGAGCACGGTGAGTAAACTCACTGGTGTCATTTTTTATCAGAGCTCCTGACTTTAAGGATCATCAAGGTAGTCATTACCTAACTTTAAGGATCTTCAGATGAAGGGCTCACGCTACTGCTTGAAAGTACCTGATTGTTTTTAGCCACTCCTCTGCCCTATGAACTATCAGAGGGCTAATCTGTTCCACAAAGGTACTCATTTTTAGTCCTTCTAAGCAAAAATAAATAAATGAAGTTATTATAAATATTCTTAAGTATCAGAGAGGAAGAGTCCGCCTAAAGCTGTGCTTCAGAAGCAGGTAGTGAGGTCTTCTCCTGCAACTCCTTCTGACCCAAATTGAACAGCACAGCTACCCTGCTAAACAGCACATTCCTTACTGCTTCTACCAAGCGCAGCCCTAATATTGATATTAGGCTGTGAGATTTGGCTGAATGAATTTTAGCTTCACAATAAACATCTCTCGGAGTTAATGGACCATCAGGGAAGCTGCGGAGCTCCAAACCACAGCAACAAGGCCAGCAGCTCCTGGGGAATTGCTTGCAGGTGCAGACACTTGGCCCTGCATGGGGTTGCCAAATGCAGATGGTAATGATTGGTATAAAAAGCCTGGCTGGTGCCTCAGATGAACTGGGCTTGCTGCAATGCTGGAGCTCACAGATCTGCTCGGCAGTGGTTCCACCAGGTATGTCTGCAATGAGAAGCATCTTGTCGCTGGGACTGTAACAGCCTGAAAAGCAGCCTGTGGCACAATGCTGCATGTTCTAGAGATGTGCTGGGGATGGCTGGAGATGGTAATCAAGTCATACTTGTTAATAACTCTGTGGGATTCATGGCCTTTCCTCTCTTTTCCTCTTGTTTTTGTCAGTGTGGAATTGAGAGCACTTGGTTTTGTAGCTACACCAGGTTTTAGTCACAAGAAGTTAGGAAGTGCAAGATGTGTGCACTGGGGTGGTTTGTCTCTGATGGGGGAGCTTCTGGCGCTCACAGCCACAACTTGCTGAAAAGCAGGTGCCCATCCTGTTCTTGTTTTCAGGAGCAGACCCACAAGGCACACCCAGTGTGCCTGAGTCCCTGTGGGGTGAACTACTGCCTCTTCTCCATGTGTTCTTCAAAGCCTTGGTGCCTGGGGCTAGGCCATAAGGACATGGTTTAGTGGTGACCTGGCAGGGCTGCATTAATGGTTGGACTTCATGATCTTAAAGGTCTCTTCCAACCTAAGAGGTTCTGTGATTCTGAATGGAGTGGGTAGGTGAGGCAGGAGGTGCTGAGGAGCAAAGATGAGCGTGGTGTGACTGCCAGACCATGTGGCTGGTCTTATCTTGCTCTTTTCGGGGGGCTTTTTCACTTCAGTGGATGGTGCCTGATTTGCAGGTAGAGTTTGAGCCTTTGGGCTAGTTTCACTTAATCTTACAAGATCTCCTGAGATACTTCTGATGGGAACTCTGCATTAACTGCCCCTACACCTGCACATCCAACAATTATTTAAGCTTGAATGTCTTTTCAGCCTTTATCCTTTAAAACAGTGAGCCACCATTTGCACCTTTTTTGCCAAGCCCTTGACTCTTCCTCCATCCCTATGCTGCTGCAGATGCAGTGTCTCCACAGGGCTGTCTCCTCCTCTTAGTTTCCAAGTGTGGAACTTTTCATCACAAGATGTATCTGTGCCTTTCTTCCTTTTCTCATTTGTGGAAACCACCTACTAGCAGTAGCAACGCTGTTGTGTCAGGGGCTTTAACTAAGCTCTAAACATGTAAAAGGGGGACCATAACTGAAGCAGTAATTGGAGGAGACCAGCCAAGCACAATCAAAAGGCATGAAGAGGTTGAATGACTCAAAAGGGACTTTTCACAAGAAGATCCAATGATAGGACAAGGGGAAATGGTTTTACATTAAAGGAGTGGAAGTTTAGGTTAGGTCTTATGAAGAAGTTTTTCAGTGCAAGGGTGAAGAGACTGTGCAATTGATTGCCTGGAGAGGGTGTGGCTGCCCCCTCCCTGGAGGTGTTCAAGGCCAGGTTGGATGAGGCCTTGAGCAACCAAGTCTAGCTGAGAGGTGTTGCTGCTCATGGCAGGGAGGTTGGAGTAGATGATCTCTAAGGTCTCTTCCAACTTGAGCCAGCCTGTGGTTCTATGACTTAAGTAAAGACAGATGGAAAGTAACTGCCCAAGAAACAACTCCCCTGTGCCTTTGGTCAGCACTTTCCTCTTTAATCTGCCTGTCTTCTCATGACTGTGTGGTGAGGGTGACAGAGCACTGGAACAGGCTGCCCAGGGAGGTTGTGGAGTCTCCTTCTCTGGAGACATTTAAAGCCCACCTGGACATGTTCCTGTGCGACTTGGTCTAGGTGATCCTGCTGTGACAGGGGTATCGGACTAGCTTGATCTTTTGAGGTCCCTTCCGATCCCTAATAATGCTATGAAAAGTACTGGTACCATAGTCTGGCCTCTCATGTTGGTGGTGAGACTAGACATGAGAAGCAAGCATTCTGCTGAGACACATCTTCTATATTGAGCGATTTTCCAATCATCAATTAGTTACCAGGTAGCTGGTTCATTTCAGAACAGCTGTTTTGCAGAGGAGAACACTTAGTTTTGAATGCCCAAATAAGGGTAGTGTAATTAGTTTAAAAACCCCTTTTCTTCACCAGTAGGCTGAATGTAGTACTGGTTTTTTGGAAAAAACCATAGTATGAACGATGCATTTTGCAGCAGAGAACTGTATCGTTGTTGTGGCTAAACCGTTCACACTGCTTGTGACTGGGGGAAGAAGAAAATACTTGTTGATCCCTCAGCCTGAATTAAACACTTGAGGTTTTGGCAAAGTCAGTGGTGAGCTGGAAGCATGGAGATTCACATGCAGAGATTCTCAGGCTGATCTGTGCAGCATCGATGGTTTGAGAGGTTTCAGGGAAAAAAGTTGCAAAATCCTCTCTGGTTAAACATGACTAACAATGAGGTAATGGTGGCTCTGAAACTTGTTGTAGTTAAGGTTGCACTCTAGAGACTGTGGTTAGCTTCCCAGGCTCTGCAATTGGGCCAAGAAAAGTAATTACAGTGATTAATAATAACGTTTGATTTGCCAGCCACATAGTCCATGCCTCAGAGCTGGTTGGTCTGGAGGAGAGGGAGGTAAATTGTAGGGAGGAAATTAGACCAACAAAGTACAGTTCTTGCAATGTATAATCCAAACACTGTTGGAGCCGGCTCTGCTTGGCATCAGCTATTTTTATGCAGCTGTACACTACAGCTAGGGGTTTCTGGTGTACAGCAGGAGTTAAGTTATGTATCTGCATATTGCTGCTCTGGCCGTGTGCAGTACAGCCTGGGCTGACTCACACACTGCGCACTGCTGCTGGGGTGTTGTATGGAAGAGGCTTTTGAACGCGCGCAGATGATGCTGTGCTTTGTAGACGAGCTGTTTTGTAGGTTTGGCCACCACTGCAAGGCTAACACTTTGCATTTCTGGGCATGAACGGCTATGATCACCTCACCTTTCTGAGGGGAATTTACTGTGAAGAGAGCAGTAGCGAGCGATGCTGCGACGGGACTCGAAAAGGCAGCTTTGGCTGTGACAAACAGAAAACCATAATGATGTCCCATCGTGTGTTCCCTGCCGTTGCCTTTGGGTGTGACTGCGGGGAAGATCGGATGGGCAGCAGGAATCAGTGGTGCCACTGGGTTCTGCTGCAGCAGAGCCCGGGGGGGAAAAAGGCAAAAACTGATTCCTTGGCAAAGTTGGGCTTCCTGATTACAGGAGTCCTTGGTGGCACCACAATGAAGAGGAGTTGCTATGGAAACCATTGCAAAAGATTAAGCACATCAAGGAAACCTGATTGTGGGAGAATGGGTGGAAATAAGAGAATTAAATTAACGTAGAAACTGTGTTTTTGTTTCATTCCACAAGTCATAGCAGAAACCTTTACATTCACAAACATCCAATTAAGAGAGAAGTTATAGTGAGATCTGCGAGCCCTGTTTCAGAGGATCATGATTGCTCTATAATTGAAGGAAAATAAATAGTGTTTTACTATCCAGTGGTGCAGACGCTCTGTTGTTCCTCACTTTCCCACTGTAGGTTCTGCTGAGGGGATTTTTGACATTTTGAGGCAGACAGGCCACAGTGACCCCCTGGGATGTACTCACAGGTGCAGTGGCTCCCAGCCATGGAGTGGCCAAATGAATTTCAGATATTTGAGAAAGGAAGGGAACACTTAACTCCTCATTCTCTCTTGTCACATGCTGGCCAGGCTCCTGGACCGGCTAAGCCGCGCTCGTTTGCAAGTTGTGAGAACAGAATGGTGAAGGTCAGCAGTTTGTTCTGCCTGTGCTGGGCACCACTTATGCCAGTGCTTGGCATAACGCGCAGCAAGCTTCAGTCTGTTCTGCAGTGATGAGAAGTAGCTGGCACAGCTGGCTTAGGTAATCCGTGGGCATGGAGTTCATGACCGCTCCTCCCACTCCTGGTAATGCCCCAGGGACCACCGGTGCCTTGGCATCTGTACCCTACTAAGGGTACTGAAACCAAGTAGCCAGTTAAAGCAGAGTCAGAAACACAGAGGCTATTGCAGGTGAACTGAAGGATCCAACCCACTGACTCGTATCCTTGCACCAGCACTTTGGTTTGTCACCACCAGCAAGGTGGTGACAAACAGATTTCTAGCCTAATATGAAACCAATGACCCTGGTTTTGCTATCCCAAATCTGGGTTCTCTACTTGGTATGCAAAAATCAATCGATGCATGAGGTTGAGATATCTGATTGATCCCATTTCTGTGCAAAATTGGCTAGGCAACAGTTCGCAAAAAGCTAGCACAACTTTTGAGAAATAAACCAGGTCTTGTATGCAGAATTAGAGCAAAGAATAAACTTTCAACAGCAGTTTCACCCTGCTGCTGTGAGGACTCTTCTGGGGCAAATGGAGACTACACTCCCCTAGCAGACACTTTGCAAACATCGAAACCTGTGTCAAGAAAATGCAATGAGATGCTCTGCAATGACATGAAACACCCCAAGAATGACAGGGTAAGTGTGTGTAGAGCTTTTCTTCCTGGTTTGGAATGGATGTCTTGGACAGGCTGTGTCATTAGAACTGTCTTGCTCAGCGAGGGCTCTCTGAAAGAATGACATTGGAACACACGAAGAACACAATTTCTCCATCTCACCCCTGGAGTGAGTTGCATCTATCTGGCCAAAGCCTAAGAGCTGAGGTGTCTGTCCAGCTTCACTCACTTGAAGCACCTATTGACTGCTCCCAGTCCAGTCATGTGCAAGTAGAGTTCAAGTTGCTCAAACATTGCTCCTTTTAAATGAAGATGCCTAGGGAGATAAGAGAACGATTCCTTTGTCTTGTCACCATTCAGGAAATACCGAGCTGCGAAAATGTCTAAAGACCCTATGTGATGAACAGTGTCTGTCTTTTCCATTTGCTGAAGGCATTGCCTGAGGTGACAAAAACTCACAACGGAGAAGACAGACAATCCTTCCAGACTCATTTTTGTTACTGAACCCCAAAACTTTCATGCAGACAGAGTATTCTGCACTGCACTTTTCATTTAAAAAAGTCTTAAGTCACTGCCACGAAGTATTCAAGACATCAGTGCCATACCTGCAGCTGGTAGGTGATTAAACTCCATGAGTGTCACCAAACGACAGAAGAGTGTTGGTTGTTCCACATCAGGTCAAAAAGATTGCCTGTCAAAAGTGGCTTTGACACTGCAGATGGCTTCTTTTAATCTACAACGTATAAACTGTGACACTGGGCACTATTTGACTTGATTTTGCAAGACTCCAGACCTGACTACTCTATGGTGCTTTGTCTAAGGTACCTCTGAGAGCACTTCACCGGAAACCTGCGTTCGTGCAGATGATTGCTTTAGAGGCTGTGAGTAGAAGTGCCCTGATACCAGGGTAATGAATGTGGAATAAACTCCGAGATAAAACTGAAGTAACTGAACCAGCAGACACAAACAGCTGTACTGGTTTCCCGTTTGCATGGTGGTGGAAGTCCTGCCATGCTTTTGATGGCCCCAGCCTTACGGTGATATTAAAAGTTAGCTGAGATATCTGTGCTCGTGTTCTGTTGCTGGGGGCAGCCAAACAGGGTGGAGCTCTCACGGCCTCATCTTCTGTTTTCAGCTGGCACAAACAAAACCCTGTTTTCAGGGTCTGGCACCCAGCTCAGATTTCCTCCCAGGTTTTGTCAGGCTTGGCATTTAGTTTGTTGTCTTGGTGGTTTTGTGTGCTGGCACTGATCGATAGCACAACGTGTAGTGTTTGTCACTGCTTCACGTGGATTCTGAGCCTCGTACAAATCAGGGAATAAAGAAAGTAACATGAAAGGAATGCACAGAAGTGTGTTTTCTTTCCCATTCTAGCAGGCACGGGAAATATATAGAAACAAAGAGATAATGCTTTCGGTGCTTGCAATTATTTAAGCTCAATATCTCAATGTGAACCTTTGCTAGAAACACGCAGCGCTGTGCTCTCTTCTTTCTTCTGCCTTTCCCACACTGCTGTGCTGTGCATTTTTTATTGCTGTCACAATCTGCTCTCTGTCCAATGTGATCGCTGTCCCCAAAGGTTTATGCTACATAACAAACATCCTGTAATAGTGACCTGCCCTAATAACAGGAAATTTATTTTTAAACTACATAATGCATGCTCCATATTAATCTGTTTCTTTTCCAAGAGAAGTTTGACATGAAAACCTACTAATATTGCCCAATGCCTGGTCGGATTCCACAAGATTTTGTGTCTTCTGAAGGCCACGATGTCCACTAATTTGAGGTAGCAACCAGGCTTTTATTTATTGACTCTTCTGGTCAATAATGCTAAATAATAAATACCAAATCCAACACCAAATCAGTCAAACATCAAAGGTCAATGCTCAACAGCCACAGGCTTTTTTGAGGCAACTTTATTCTTCTGATTTGAACCAGTAGCTGCAGAGGGGGAAAAAAAAACCTCTTGATGTGCACAAGACATGGTCTAAAGTGGCTTGTGACTCGCTATCCTTACATTCCAGAATGAGTTAGCTGTTTTCTAACTGCATGCCTCTCCCCTCCTTCTTTACCTACCCTTGTCTCTGTTACATCACTTTGGGATCAATGACACTGTTTTCCAATGAGTGATATCAGTGTTGATTTTTCTATCTGTAGGTGAATTTCTTGGGGAGCAAGAAAACACATCATGTCAGATGCTTCTTCAAGGAACCCAGCACGTTTGCATTCACTACAGCTGCTGGAATGTCTTTTGGGTCGGCTAAAACAACCGATACATCTTAAACTATACTCTAACACCCTTAAGCCTGAAGGGTCACATTATCAAACCTCTGTCCTACCAACGTATTTTCAATTGTGCATTTTTTTTAACTCCCTTTAAACACTATTTGACAGTACTTCTTCCAGGCTCATTTTATATTCTGCATTGCCTGCCTCAAGGATATTGAATGCATCTTTATCTTAATGAGGTTGAGCACTGTAGTTACTACCAGACTATTTTCTCCCAGATAAATCATCATGTCTGCTTCTGTCGATGCATCTAAAGTAATGCACAGATGCGAACACCAGCTGATTTCCACTAGTCCCTCTCCCCACCGTATTACAGCACTCTGTACTGCATGACTATCCCCTAGTGCTTCCCTCACGACCGCTCTGACACTAAGCGCTTTCATGCGTCAAGATTTCCCCTTTCAGATCTTTAGTGGGGCCTCCTGCACTCAGAACCCTTTGCAGGAAAGAAAACTTGTTCTGCGTGTTGGGCCCTCTGAGAAATGAAGCAAACCAGAATTTAGCAAAACTTCAGCATACTTTTTCTTCCCAGCTTGACTGGCCCTTCCAGCGGAACGCTCACAAAGCCGTCGCTGACTTTGAGAGGAAGGATGTGCCTAGTGCTCCACATCGGCGCTTTCCCATGTTAGCGTTTGACTTGGTCAACACGTAATAAAAAGCCTAACTTGCCCTATCTTAGCACTAGAAGTGAGGCAGACTATAAAGCCATCAATTTTTGTAACTGATGACAAAGTGTCCTGGGAATAAGCACAGTGCTGTCGGTTGTATGTCTCAAAATGTCTGTGCTGTCCAGTGCCTCATGGCTCACTGTACTCCTGCGCTTCTTGTAAGGGGTTTGAGTCGTTGCAACGTACAAGATGCACGGTTGTTTGCCCTTCCAAATCTCTAGATGGATAGTTACTTTACTTGGCTTGTGTCTAATTAAACGTCTAGATAGATGACAAATGCCTCTCTCAATACTTTAAGGTGTTTGCTTTTGAAATGCTAGTTGCATTTATGGAATCCTTGTTGGGACTCAATGTGGCTTTTCCTGCCTAAATGATGTCTTGCACCCTGTCCCTCCTTGCTGCCACAGCGACAGCACACCAAACCCTCTCCGCTGCCCTGGACATGGGTGGTATTGCTAGGCAAAGCGGTCTTCACATAAACTTGTGTCATGTTTTCCTCTTTGCCTTGGCCAGGCAGGGTTAAAAGTGTGTTAAAAACAAGTGGAAAAAGAAAGCGTCTCAGTCCGTTCCCTGAATGCACGGCTCGTTTCCTTAGCGTAAACAACCTTCATCTTACCGCATGTTTCGTGGACACGTACTAGAGCACTCCAGGTTTTTATCCACGTCGGCACAGCACCGCCTTATGCAAAAGAAGAACATCCGTGTACGTGGGAACTCGGCAAATAACAGAACTGCAAAATTTCACAGAGCTCTGTAAACAGTCGGGAGCTGCACAAGTCCTGCCCTGCAGGCTGCTGTAGGAACGCCCCATTCCGTTTCCTTAGAATTATTGTTCATATAAGCAAACCCTCTCTGGTATTTTGTTTTTAATAAAACGGCACTGGTTCAAGAAGTGTTTGCAATAAAAAAAGTACCTGAGTAACTTCTGGAGAAAGTCTTTTGCTAAATGACCACCATGCTTGTGCAAAAGTAGGGGCTGCACCAGTTGTGATCACTAGTTTACACCCCTCTTAAATGTCAGCGATTTTCCTCTCAGTTCTAGGTACAGCATTCAAGGTCTTTACAGAGAGAGCTGTGTACTGAGGTCAGGTGCAGTGAGGCAGATGTTCTCACTTTCTGGCACGAGAGTGCTTCTGCATTCTTGTACCCAGCAAGACAAAGCTTGTAAAAAGCCATTTGTGAGCTTAGCTGCAAGACAGCACTTGGAAAGAATTAGTGTGGTTACAGGCAATAGTGAGGAGGGCGGTGAGACGCTCTTGAGTTTTCACGGAGAACGTGCAATGGATGAATCGGAAACTTTGGAGAGCACTTTCCTTGGTCTTTGCAATGTCAGGTTCTTCTGAACCTTAGCTGGTATATTCAACATCTTTCTCTAGGCCCATGTCTGGGGTATATTTTGCTAACAAGGATAACCTAGTATTAAGGGTAGCTATGCTCATGAGTTTCTTTTGACCACAAGCTGGCCCATTGTGGTCAATTTTCCATGAGGAAAATACATCAACGAAATGAGTATGGATTCCAAGGAAAAAGAACATAGTGTAAGGAGAGCAGCAATAAAGGAGCAGGGGAAGTTAAAGCAACGGCGTCAGAAGGGGATCACAGAAGAACTTGGATTGGAAGTGGGCTCCTGAGGTGTTCTGACCCAAAGCAGAGAGCGTCCAGCTATAGATTAAGCCAACTGAAGTTCACTTGCAAAGCAAAATTTGGAGAGAAGTGTTTTTCTACAGCAAGCTCCTTGCCTTCTCTTTATCTCAGTCATAATGAGGTACTCAAACTACAAATAAACACCTCTGGGATACTGTCCAATGCCCATAATTGTCTCATTAAACAGCACACAGTATCAACCGCTTTTACATCAAACTTCTGCTCCTGCTCTCCACAAAGACCAACTTACCAGCACTGTCGAAGTCACGTAAGTGCTGATAATACCAAGAATTTGGCCTGCACTTTATCAGGAGCCCTCAAATCTCATTACTAGGTGGGTAGACATCATTATCTCTTTATCCTGTTGGGAATAACAGTGTGCAGAGAAGTTCCTTGCTGAAGGTCATACAGCAAGTCACTAGAAGAGTCTGAAAGTGGACTTAAGGTCAGTTGTACAGTCGTCACAGACACTCACGTATTGCTAAAAGCTGCTGGCATTGCACCTATGCAGTTATCAGGGCTATTAACTGAACCTCCTTGTAGTGGGGATGGGAGGGAACTGCCAAATGTACCTGTCTAGGAGGTACATTTTGTGCTTTTTGTCCCAAAAGACAAGACTGAAAGTAGTGTTTACCTTATGCTTAAAATTCAGGCTTTTCTGTTGTTTCATGTTGAAGTTCTATTTAAACTTTTAGAAGAAGAGTGGAAGACACTTAGGACTGGAAACATTACTAAAGCCACCACACGTTGCCTAAGCTAAAACGAGCATTTCAGGTGTACCTGCTGTGAAAGACTCATAAAGGTAGTAAGAGGAGATGATGAGGAGATGACCTGTGATATGACGCGTTGCCAGCGACCTAGCAAAATACACTGATTTTTTACACTATCTTCATTGCTGAATTGCTTGTATTGAAATTTCTTTGTCATTCTCTTGTAGGATCAGACAGATCTTTCTATTAACCTATGCAGTTATTTTATTTGTTGACTCCGTTTCTTTCCCAGAGATCACCTACATCCATTGACTCTCTGAGACTTATTCTTAGCTATGAAAGACTTATTCTCTAGCTATGAAATACAAGACATATCCCCTCAATTTATTCCAGTTTAGGAAAAAAGGATGAGCAGAAGAAAGGCTCAGGTTGTGTCGTAAGATTTATTTCCACGTCAGTATTTTAGACAACAGATGATCCATTTACAAAGCAGCGAACTGTGTCTAAGACTGGATTTTTCTGACAAATGGGTGTACAAGGCAAAGCTACACATTCTGAGTATGATTTCTGATCACCTATGACAGGTACCTCAGGGTATCTCTTTCCTTTATAGTTTGAGAATCTTCCTATGGCTCTCTATGTCAAAAATAGAGTCCTGCTGAATTGTACTGAACTGATAAACCTTGGAGATTAAATGAACACCTGATTGTTAACAAGAAAAATGGCATGCTGCTCGCTTGTGCTGTTAATCTTGAGAAAATGCTTTAGGGTAAAGAATTATTGTTTCAAACGTATGCAAGTGCCTTTGAAATAAAGTGCAAGATCTGAGCATCGTAGAAGAGAGGCAAGTTTAACAAGAATAGAGGACCTTTTTTTAATTCAAGCTGCTTAAAATAAATCTAAGTGTCTGTTCCTAGTGTGGTGTCTAAGATAAGCCACAGATATTCACTGCTGCCAAGAAGGTGAAGGTGTGGTGGAAACACCACTGGGGGAATTAATTTCAACCTATTATTCTTCAGCATGTATATTGTTCACAGTATAATTCTATTACCAGATGCTACACTGAAATGGAGCAGGCAGAGGCAATCGGAGTGTGGGGATCTTGAATAGATGCTCACAATAGCACATTCATTTGCAGCCACTATATAGTATGCAAATGTATGCGCTGTGATTTGTACTTGACCTTAAAACTTACCATCTACATGCCACAACTCCCATATGGCAAGTACTGTTCTCAGTTTTCCTGCCAGTTTGACAATAAAGCATCTCATCACAAAAGTTTCACAAATACAGAATTCAGACAACAGTACCCTGAGAAGAGGTTTTCCTTGCTATTTCAGAACTAGCCCTATTTCAGACTAATAATTGCATGGGGCTTGTGACATTCCTCAGCTCAGGGAACGGCAATGACTTAGCAAACAGAAACTATTCCTTCTTATGGATGATAGAAATAGAGCCGTTTGGGTGAGTAAGTGAGATGTGCAGCTGATACACAGAGTGTCTGCTCACAGCAGAGCAGAAGTAAACAGACCTTTCTTTCACCAGCTCTTCAGGTTCTGGTGGAAAGCAGAAAGGGTGGATGCATCTGGTGGATGCAGAAATTTGTTGTCAGAATCCAGGGGCTGATAGAGTTAGTGCCTGGAACAGTCAGCAGTGCATGTGAGTGCTTCAGATGAGAGGTAGTAGACGGGCTGCCTCAGTGCATTCGGGGAGGTTGTTCAGACGTATGGCCATCATGATCCCCTGCAGAAACACAGGTAATACGTATCAGCCCTGAAAGAAAGGCTGCCCAGGGTGGTACAGGCTGCCCAGGGTGGTTGTGGAGTCTCCTTCACTGGAGATATCAAGACCCACCTGGATGAGTTCCTGTGTGACTTGGTCTAGATGATCCTGCTGTTGCAGGCGGATTGGACTAGATGATCTTTTGAGGTCCCTTCCAATCCGTTATGATTCTATGATTCTATGATTCTATGACATGAGTCAAGCTGCTCTTTTGTGCACAAGACTAGCATTGAAATAAATCATCCCTGTTACATCCAAAAGTGAAGATCCTGAGACTTCTCTGCACAACCTAATTAATTCTGTAATTGCAGAAGACCTGTGAGCACTTTTCTCACCTTGAAAAAAAAATTGCACCTGTTCCTCCTCCTATTGTAATGCGTTTGGGCTTTTCCCCACCTTCTGCTTCTTTCTTCAGCTGAGCACACTGTTTCCTCGACACAGCGCATCTTCAGGCTTTTATTCACACAGGAAAAAGACAATCTAGTGAATGGAACAGAAGAAGAAGAAAAGCATCTAACTGGAACAAAACTTCAAGCCAAGTTCCAGGTTTTTCAAGACAAATTACAAAAATGCTAAAAGCTTAGTCGCTATAGAGGCACAAACACCACGACTACAATATGCCGCAACAGATTGTTCGTATGTCACTATTTTTCCAAAGTTCCTTGGCAAACATTTCCATGAGTAAACAAGTCAAGTGAGAGAATTGTAAAATGGCCAGCAAAAAGTGTCAGTCTCCTCTGGCTAATGAAATCACATTCTGGTACTTATCACTATTATTCTGTCCCTCGGCACCTCTTCTTTCACCTGTGCTGACAGTTCACCTGCACTGACAGACTACACTTGTCTCTACCGTCACAGCGAGGCTTTTGCCTGCTGCCCCACTATCCTCTTTGTACTGGGAGCTTCTCAAAGCACTGCCATGGATACTTGTTGGGTCATACTCTTGACTGGGGGTGAACACATAGACTCATTAACTTTGTCAGAAAAACGACGAGTTACACGAGCTGGCACTGCGTGTTGCTTGCAGCGTGGTGCCCATCAGTGCGACGGAGAACACCACTAGCAATGCCAGTCCGCTAACACTTAGAGACATACTGGTATTTTGAGGGGTTTTTTCCTATTTTCTGTTATTTGCTGATGAATATGTCGGTGCCATCAGAACTGATTGCTGAATGAAGTATCTGGGGAATGGGCCAATTCATGCCGTATATTAATGATGGGCTAGTGATGCTAAAATTTAGGAGTTCTGGCTGGATTATTACCAGAACGATCTCCCGAAGCTGCAAAGCACGCTTTGCTAGCATTGCCAGTACATACAGCACCTGCAAGAGTGGAGTGGGAAAGCTGCTTTCTTTTTGGAAAAAAGAACCTGACTGAACCATGTTGGAAACTGTCCTTCTTGGTACAAACAGAGGGGGGTTTGCCTGACATTTACAATTGCCCATAATTTGAATGCTCCTTAAAAAAATTGAGGTAGATTGAATTGTAGCATCCATCTCTTCATATATTGAAGTAACTGGGAAAGGTCTCACCTTAGTGAAGCTTTGCCATGAGCTTCAGTACAAAATCAAACTCAAAACTCTTAATACTTTGCACAAGAAAGGGTGTCCTGGCTGTGCTTTGAGTTTGGTATTGGCTGCGGTTCTGAGATACAGGGATGGGTGAAAAAACCAGAAATATTGAAACAAACATCCAATCTGATGAAAACAGTGCAGAGCTAGCCGTAAAAATGTCTTTTACTAAGAGAAAGGAGATATAAAAAATTCAAGATTCTGGGAGTCATACAGAAGAAAGGAAGGACTAGTTTTGCCCTGGGCAACAAAGATGAAGTCCTAGATACTTTTCAAGGTTGAACCAGCATGCATAAGCAGGACTTAGAGTAGGGACTGCAGCACAGTACGCCTTGCTTCCTCTTTCTGGCCTCGTCAGTGCTGAGTTCTTCTTTTATAGGACTCATACAGCTTCTTGGGTAGGGGCAGCAAGTGCCTGAGGAGCAACTGCCAGGTGAGACAGGCTTTTGGGTGGGTTGCATCCATCAGCATCCCAAGGAAGGCATTGAATTTGTGTGCCATTCCTCAGGCAAATGTTGAAGCCTTATGCACATGTATATACTACAGTGTTAGAGAGGTGTTGCTGAGAGCAGATCTCACTGTAAAGCTCAGCTGTGACTTTTGGGGGTGTGACGAAGTGGGCATTCTCATGAGCCTTAATGTCTACCAAGATGTAATAAAACACATTTTATTTTAGTCCTCTTTTTTTTTTAAAAAAAGGTTTTCCTCACTCCAGAGTTCACTTCAGCTCTGTCCCATCTTTTGACCGCATTGCAGCTGGTTTAAAATAGGTTGCAGCATTTATTGCATTGCTACCACATGGCCAGCCACAGTGTTACCTCGTAGTGGTAGCACCATCCAAAGACATCATTAAGTCCAAGTCCTGTCCTGTCCCTCGTTCCACTTTTTAGAACTGTAACGCATTCATCACTTGCTTTTATGACACCCGTCCTTGACTTACCAGGAGTGATGGATTGCACAGCCAGGACTATTTATCAGAGCTTTCAGAAAGCTACAACCATACATCACCTTCCCTGTTTATTTCTCTAAGCGCCCTTTAACATGGCTCATTTCTCTGTGTGCAGCAGAGCAACAGCTATGGGCGAGAACTTTAGCTGCATCTTAACCGGTGTCGCGAACCGAGACTACTGCCATCGCTAGTCTGAGCTAATGATGACAGTGTTAGCAACAGGGCTTTAACTTTTCTTTGAGGAGCCTACGCCACGCACACACAATTCGTATGACGAAGTAGTGTTGAACAGCATGGTTGGCCGCTCTTCCAGCTTTTAGTCCTGTATAGCAGAGCAGTGAGTTCCCAACGGGCTTAAGAAGGCAAGTCTACAGTACAAACCCATGTGTTGATTTCTTCTCAACAGCCAACAGGTGCCTCACACAGAACCCAAACTAGCAAATGCAGAAAGACAAAACCAACAACTTTACAATGAAACGTGTCAGGGACAACCTCTAGTCGTCTGTTTTTAGAGCGCTGCTTGTATTGAAAAGATGAGAGGGATAAAGAGAAAGGTAAAAAAAGGAAGGTGAGGGGCAGTGTGACAAAGGACCAGGACCAAAGAGGAAAGCTTTAAAGAGTAAGTGCCCTATAGAGCTGCATAATGATGAACAGCATTTTTTCAAATGCTAAGCATTTCCTGCTCAGTACTGGGAGATAACAGAATTATAAACTGCATCAAAATTACTTTGAATAATCTCATTAATGACACGTGGGCTCGACTTGTCCCTGCCTCAAAGCCCAGTAACATTATTGTACTCACTACTGAATGTGTGTTTTGCTTTGTTCTCCTCCTTGTACAATCATTCAATTCAAGCAGATCATCTGCTTTTGTGCTTGGATGTTCAACGATTCAGTAAAAGGTTAGCAATGAAGGGGAGCAAGAGGGAGGGGGAGGATAAAATTAGAGGTTTATTTTCAGTATGAGTTAACTAAACAATGGGAAGGAAACTGTGTTATATCATCTGTAAAAAAACAGCCTACTCCTTTCTATTAAAACTGCGAAGGATATTTAGAAAGTACAAGTCTTAAATAAGATTTATTGAGGTAGAATCTTGCCTTCGTTATATAGAGTAGAGGCATTTTCTTCTAAAATAACTGATTAACAGCGGCAGCTCCCTTAAGAACGGCTGCATGGAGCACTCTTGTCAAGCCCCTACCTTGTATAAATATTTTTAATTAATAGATGCCTTCATCAAATATAAGGAAAAAATTAAGCATTAATGCTCACCAGAGACTTGCTATTAAAGTGATTATCTTAGACTCAATTTCATCTGCAGATGACATTAATTGATTTTTAATAGATCTCTAATTTAGTTTTATCTATTTCTTGTTCCAATTTTGCAGATACTGGCAGGCTATGCTTCCTTCAAAGCCCACCAGTTTCCCCCATTCTTCAGGCTCTCTGCTCTCCACAGAGTGTGTTTGTGTTTAAATTAGCTGGAACACTGCGAGATAAGGTACCGTGTAATGTTCAAATGTGCCACGAGACAGAAGTTAACAGCCTAGCCGAGGGACTTACAGCAGGAAACAGCATCACCGCTGCAAGTCACCTGTTCCATGTGGCAAAGCAGTAGTTGTGTCACATAGGGGCGGGCTGCCCTTGAAGTATCGGCTCTGCAAGTGAGTGGCAGTGGGTATTGTTGCACAGCGTGTAAACCTCCTTTTGTCAGCTCGCATTAACCACAGAATTGACTTGTCAAACATTTGTACTTGGAGAGAGAAGTGAACCATGTCCTGTCGGTAACAAAGGATGTCTCAGCACTGCAGCACAGAGGGCAGATACTGGAGTTGGTTGCTTGGAAAACTGCGTCAGCCTGTTCAAAGTTTTTTGCTGTCACAGCTCAGCTGCTTCTGCTTCAGATGTGTTTAAATTGGGGGTGTACACCCCAATTTAACTGTGCAGAATGAGATGGCTCCCAGAGCAGCATGTCTGATAACCAACTTGTCAGCGGGAGCTCCAACAGCCTTTTTCTTCCTTGCAGCTGGTCTCGTTAGTTTTAACCTTGTGCCCATGATGATCAGTGCATGGAAGAGCATCCATGATTATGCTGTGCTCCTACAAGAACAGAGTTCAGGAAAGTAGGAGATGAGGATAATTCTTCTCTAGGCCATTCAGACCAAGAGAAGTAGTCAAGGGATCGAAGGTTGTTTTGCTCTGGTTTTGATCTGGCATCTGTGATACAGAGGGATGGCCTGACTTCTTTTTCAGTCATACAGGAACTTTAAGGTAGAGCTAGAAAATTAGATCTTCTGTGTCCTAGACCAGGTCTGAGCAGTAAAACCATCTTTTGTTATTTCATTATGTATGAGACATATTTGCTACAGTCCAACTATTAGCTCTGCTCCACTGTAGCCAATATGTACCTCTAAAGTTGTAGAGCACTAGCCAAGAAACTGCTGATTTTATACTGATCTAGAGAAGACGCTTCTCCAGGAGTGTGTCTCACATTTAGATTTATCTTAATTGGATGTCTTCTAAAATGGATTAGAGGGTGTCAGCTTTGATGAGGAATGTGGCATTTCTATCTCTTGCAAGTGCTTGTTTACCTCAGTAACTTAATAGGAACAGGACTTCTATGATGATTTTGACTCTTGCCATTTCTAGGCTGAGTATGAACCAGCACCTCATAGAGTCCCAGATCTGTGTTCCCTTGTCAGCCTCCTTACTCAGTCTCTGTACATAACATTCTCAGTGAAGAAACTGAGAACATGGATTCATAAACATGTCTGTTAAGTGGCTGGGTACGTAAAGACATTAATAGTGTTTCTTTTAAGACCCTTATTTCTAGTATTCTATAAGCTGACCTCAGCAAGAAAATACAAGACAATAAGTGGGGAAGATCCGATTATTTTCATAACACAGTGTTACCACCCCCCATTGTCCTTTTAGTTTCCAGTCTAATAACAACAGTGTCAATAAACCTAAAAAACCCTAGTACCTAGTCTGAAACTACTCTGAAGATTATCGAATTAAGCAGATAAAGGACGCAGCAGACCTGTGAATTCGTAGCATGTTCCTCCTACAGTTACAGTCAGTTCCTGATTGTTCACAGCCTTACATGAAAGAACCTCTGGTGAGACTTTTCTAACAGCTTCACCTGCCCATTTATGAGACAATTTTCCGTGAAGAGGGTGGCCCCCATTTTCTTTATATGTGCTGTTCAAATTGTGGGGTTAGCAAGCACCTGATACTAAAAGAACCCCGGGTATCAATGCAAAGGAAGGGGCAAATGGTGATGATCATAGCTACTGGCCTTGACATAATAGTAGGATTTTCTTCTCTCACACATGTAATTTATTTTTGTCTTTCCACACACTTTCTCTCCTTTTTTTTTCCCCAGTGTATAACTTTTTAATATCAATATCATTCTATAAGGTGTGACTTCCTCCGTGAAAATACTTATTAGCAAACTAGGCTAGTAAGTTCCTCCAACTGTGTTTGCAGTTGTTACTTCAGTTGTCCAGAGGTTCCTCCTCCAGGGTGAGTCTTTTCCTTTCCAGAAGAGTATTGAACGACAGACCCAGAACAGTTCCCCCACTTAAGGAAGGGTAAGGGTTTTACAAACCTAACCTAACCTAACGGGGTGTAAATCTGAGGGATCTTCAGGCACCTTTACAGAAAGGGAGAAAAGCTGTGGACAAACCACTTCTTTCCCAGAACAACAGATACTAGAAGACATCCTGGTCACACAAACCTTCTTTGTACACAGTTACTTCAGAAAGCGACTCATTTAGGTGTTGCTGAGCACACTGAGTTTGGGCACACCAGAATCTTCCAAGACAATATTGTAACCAGGACTGGGATTCCTGTGCTGTGCCACTTAATCCGGAACAAGCAACTGTAAGTGCACGTAGAGAAAAATCCATTTGTAGCAACCTAATATTATCAATACTTTTAAAATGAGTATAGGGATGCGTGGGCTTTTGTACGTTTTAAAGCAGTTCCAGTGACAGCGGTTTGCTAAATCCGATACGTTCAACATCAAGAACTGCAAGCAACTTCCTAATAGGAAAGGTAGTTCCTGAGCAGGGCTGTGAGTGACTGCAGACGCTCAAGAGCTCTGGGAGTGAGGAGCAGTCTCTTGAAGGCTTTGCCACAGGATGGGATGTTCTGTCTGGATCTGGAGCTGCAGTTCACGCACCCGGTCAGCAGGTGTCGCCAGCTTCAACTCAGAAACACAGTCGAGATGCTCCGTAGCGGGAGGGAACCCGACTAAGAGATGGAGAGTGCAGGGGAGGAAGACTACGTTTCAGCCAGACTCCTGTGATGGGAATTTAAAGTAGCAATAAGTGTTTGGATAGCTCTGTTATGAAGGCATTAGCTGTAGGTACAAAAAGCAGGCTGCTTAGGAGCTTTTGACTAAAAGAGAAAGTCTTGTATTGATAAGGGTCGTGGTAACAGCCCATCGTGCTCCTTTCCAAGGCACTTAGAGGGAAGACTTGCAGAATGTCACCGTTCTTCACAACCAATTCCAGCAGTTCTTTCTGACTCCTAAGGATTTTACTTTTAATCTAGATGCCAAGGTAACCTTGAAGTATGTTAAAACCTGGCTAGTTTAATTGCTCTGTGGGCGATAGCCTGCTGACGTTGAGAGAGTGACTGTTAGTCACTCTGACAGCCAGAGATGGAGAGGAGTGCCTGTTAAGAGCAACTTCAGCAGAACCCAGAGACCTGACAATTCCCAGCATCTGTATACTAGAAAACAATTTCATATGTAAGTAAATAAGCAAACTGAGCTGTACAGGGAATGAGCTTGCAAGATTTTAAGACTGTGGATCCCAAATGTTACTGAGAGTCTGAAAAGAGATTGGTTCTCAGCAACCATTCTGTTGGTATTTTTTTGAGAGTCCTAACTGTGCAAGGGCTTAAATGGACCAGGAAGCTTTCCCTTGGACTGTGAACTGTATCAGCTACTGGACCAGGGATATTTTCATAGAATCATAGAATCATAACGGATTGGAAGGGACCTCAAAAGATCATCTAGTCCAATCTGCCTGCAACAGCA
>JAOXOE010026461.1:0-21627 GCA_028565055.1 Phoeniculus purpureus
GTCCAGGTCTTGCTGAATGGCAGCACAGTCTGCTGGGGTGTTGATGACACCACCCAGCTTTGTGTCATCAGCAAACTTGCTGACAGTACACCCTAATCCCTCATCCAAGTCATCAGTGAATAGATTTAACAGGACTGGTCCCAGTATCTACTCTTGGGGGACTCCACTAGATACAGGCCTCCAGCTAGACTCTGTCCCATTGACCACTACTCTCTGGCTTCTATGCTGCAGCCAGTTCATGATTGACCTGATAATCTAGACCCCACTGCCTCAGTTTGGCTGTGAGTATGTTATGGGAGACTGTGTCAAATGCCTTACCAAAGTCAAGATAGACCATATTCACCACTTTGCCATCATCTGTCCACGTGGTTATGCCCCCTTCCCTTTGGTGAAGCCATGCTGACTGTCCCTAATGACCCTCCTGTCCTTCATATGCCTGGAGACAGACTCTAGGACAAATTGTTCCATCACCTTTCCTGGGATGGAGGTGAGGCTCACCAGTCTATAGTTACCTGGGTCCTCCTTCTTACCCTTTTTGAAGATGGGAGTGGCATTTGCTATCTTCCAGTCCCTAGGCACCTCTCCTGATCCTCATGACTTAGAAAAGATGATGGATAGTGGCTTAGCAATGACTTCCGATGTCTCCTTTAGTACACTCAGGTGCATGCCATCAGAGCCCGTGGATTTATGTACATCTGGTTTGCTGAACTTATCCCTAACCCAGTCCTCATTAATCAAGGCAGGCTTGTTGGCCTCGCAGCTGCATTGACACTAACAAGAGATGCACACCTAAGGTCCATACCCTGTAATTAGTAAGATGCAAGAGGGAATTTGGAACCCTCTATTTGGAGCCCTCTATTATTTAATTCTTTTTAAAATTTATTTTTAATTGTTATTTATTGAAATAGGGAATTTTTTTCCCATCTAAGTGTTTCTGACAAGAGCAGCTCGCATGCAGCGATAAAGTGTTCAGTGTTTTCAGCAAGGCATCGCTGCAGTTGGTGGCCCTTCCCAATGAGCAGTGACATAACGATGGAACTGGTCTTAAGGACGCGTGCCATTTCCCAGAGAGCTGAGCACTATCTATACACACACTCATTTGCAATGTACAAATGCAAAAAATGTGAAAATTAATTCAGAGTATCTCTGTGATCACTTTGGAATAATTAAAAAACTCCATCACATGCCTGTTCATTTCTTGATTTAGCCACTATGACCACTTTTCTTTAAAATCCATGGTAAATTGTATAGCAACCTTAACCTCTGATACTGAAAGAATAGACTTTTAAATCAAAGTAAGTGTAATGCAAAAGGGAAAAAAAGGAGCATATTAATTGCTCCTTCTTCCTACACAGTTTTTTTTTCATTCTCTTTCCTTCAGGCATTCCTTGCATAAAAATATCCATTCACCAACTGTTCACCAACTGTTCCTCTGCTCATTGCCCTACCTTAGATTTCATTTTAAGACACCAGCGAATATTTGCTCTTGAGCCTCAGTCTTTGAAGTTTTCTTCAGGTTTTTAAAGGTAACATTCTGAGGAAGTACCGAGCAGCAGCAGTGAGCTAATGAGCACTTTGTGGAAGGGTCTTAGGTGTTATTAAACTTAGGCTTTTATGACACTGCTACTAGAAGCATTGCTCAGATTAGCCCAACTGCAGGCAGCCTATCATCCTTCAGTGGTTTAATTCCTCTCACTCCTGCCCTTCAACTCTTGGCACTGCCCAGCCACGACCTTCACGATCATAGATCAAGTGGTACCTTTTCAGACTTGTGATCTAGTTTGGGGAGGGTTTCTGCGAATGGACTGGGAGGGGAGTAGAATAAACTTGGCGCTGTTACAGTGACACATTCACCTCTTTGTTTTGCATTATGATTCTTTTGTCAGTGGTGAAGAGACGGAAGAGGGGGTTTGTGGGCTTTGCATGGAGCGCTGTCTGTTGTGGGGTCTCTGGGCAGGCTGGCACGTGTCAGCAGCCTCAGCAGTGGTCACTGCAGGCAGTGCATCTGCACTGGAGCAGGTTGCCCAGGGAGGTTGTGGATGGCCAGACTGGATGGGGCTTGGAGCAGCCCGGTCTAGTGGAAGTTGTCCCTGCCCATGGCAGGGGTTTTGGGACTAGGAGGTTAAGTCCCTTCCAATCTAAACCATTCTGTGATTCTGTAACTGTGATTTGTCTGGAGGCTGGGCAGGACACAGCAGCACAGTGGACCTGTGGTGGAAGTATTCTCTAAATAAGTCTGCAGAGCGCCTGTTGGGAATGAAGTTCAAAAACCCACCCTGTGCCCCATTATTTGTATCCTGGTTTTCCTATGGATATTTGCATTGTTTTCCCCTTTGGAAGCAGAGAAGCATGTTGGAAACTCGGACTGTATCTGTAACCATTAATGCAGACATTTCACCTGTAACAACGGACTCCTGGAACTACCTACTAAATTATTCACAAACACCAATCCCTTGAAGACTGTAGGCAAGTGTGATAAATATGTTCTGCTACCAGCCAGGGGGGTGGCTTTGCAGTTTCCTTCCTCATTTCCACATGGTGGGTCAGGTAGCCTTCTCCTTGAACATAGCTGAGATGACTAAGACATTTGGGAAGGAGCATTAATAACTTTTTCAGAGCTTTTTATTGACGTTCTGGGGGAAAAAAATTTACCAAAATTAAATATGTTGCGCAGAAACCTGTATCTTTTTCCTGAGGTAGGAGTTTTAGCCCTAAGAACTGTGAAGCCATGCAAGGTATTACAGCTGTGTTGAAAAAAAGGAGGTGAGCAGGAGCAGATGCTGGCTGAACCACCTACTGTGCCATATGGCTTTTTGACTTTCCTTTCGGAAAGGGGCTCCATCATAATTTAGATACCTGTGACAGCTTCTCTTCTAATAATAATGTAGACACAGCAATTGAGAGAGACCTAAGGTCCATCTATTCCAGTATCTTGTCTCTGACAACATTCGTTACAGTCCTTTTTGTCAGAAATGTAAGAGCCATGCATGAGGGGAGCATGGAATTATGTGATTCCCTGTATGGTCTCCTTCGGATCTATGATACTTGGAGACTGACCTAACCCCTGAGGCACAGGCTTTTCTATCCCTTCAGGGATTTTTTTCCTGTCATTAATTACAACAGCACTGGACATAAGAGTACAAATACTCATTGTTTCTGTGGGATTTCTCTTTCTGTCTCTTTTAGTGTAGGACCTTGCGTCTTGTCTGAGTGCAGCAGGATGTGCTTCTTATAAACCAATGAATGATAAAGGCATGGAGGGACATAGCAAAAGGACTAACATAGTCCTCCTTATTATTCTTTATGTGAGATAATAAATATCCCAGGTTTTATGATGGAGCCCAGAAGAACTACTCGCAGAGCGAGTATTCTAACATTTCAGTGTGTCTTTTCAGCGTTGCGGATTAGTTTGACCAATTTCAATGTGCTTCCTTATCTCTCTAACGTAGGGGCTTTTATAGAGCCCCTCAAAGGAACATTAATATGCTTCGCACAGAGATTATTTTATGTGCAGAATGAAATCTCTTACACCTCTACCTTTTGATCCATTGTTTTTAAACCCCCAATATACACTGGTAATTTCAGAAAGCTGTTAGAAGAATAGTTGGAGTTTGCCTATAAACTAACTGTGCTTTGATCTGGCTGTTTCCTTCCTTAAGGAGCTCTAAAAGGTGACCATATTTCAAGATCTTTTATTTCTGCCAGCATCCCACTTTCACAAGTGATGTAGGTGTGTAAGAATCGGGTTTTATTTGGTTCAGATTTCTCTTCCAGTGTTTTATTTTACCTTTTGGTTAACAATGCTTTGATGTTGAGTTTTGGACGCACCCCATGACTGAACCATCTTTTCTCATAATGACTTACTACAGTCACTGAAGTTCTCTGAGGTTACGTATGTGAGTGGCAAATGTAGACTCTAATGAAACATAGGAAAATGCTGCTGTAATCTTTGAAATGCTTCAGTTTGAAGAACAAAGCAGACGGGCTATGGAATTTCATTTTTATTTGTTGTATTGCTCTTTGTGCTTGTTCCATGAGTCTGGTAACAACGTACTGTATTGTGCCACCTGGATTTAGGAGATGTTTTCCTTCAGGCGTGTAATCACCCTGTCTTTAGCATTAGTGCTTTCTCCGCACATGAGGAGTAGCTCCTGTATTATTTTACTTGGTCCTTCCTGCTACTTCCATATGTGACATTCTCTCCATTCGTATGATCTCTGACCCTCATGATGTGCAAGTCACTTCTGAGTCAAACAACAGATGAACCCTGGTCAGAACAGCGACAAAAAATAGTCTTTGCTTCAGGAGCTGTTTGATGTCACACTCTCTGGGGAAAGGTGTTTGTTTCTCAGAAGCAGAGAAAAAAATAAATATTCCATTAAACAAAAGAGATAAAATACTGAGCATTGTTTTACCCCTGACATGGCCATGAATGACTTCAGCAGAGCATAGATTGTTTTTCAGGTTGAGTATGCACCCTGCAGTTCAAAACACAGTTCAGTATTCAGATATTTTTTTATTATTCACCAGTTCAAAATGCTTCAAACATATTTTTTATTCCTTTTTAAAACTGCTTAACAATACATTTTCTAAGGTTGCTGGTGGCTTCTAATGGTGAGTCAGTCTGTCCTTTATCAGAATAGCAACACATGGCTAGACTAACATAAACTCCTTCGACTGTCCTATGTACGTGGTTAGTCTGCAAGCATTTGTGTAGAATGGCAGAGAGGTGATAAGGATGCAGCCACCGTTTCATCCAGGTTTCCATTATGGAGTTGAATTTTAGCTACATCCTTCCTCGCCTACACTATTCCGTTGTAACCTTAAAGGTAAAAAAACATGTTTTAACTCGGACTGGCTGGATCCTTGGCTGGTAAGGAGTATCTTTTCAGATAACCTCGGCAAAACCAAACAGGTTCTTTGGAGATACAAAGCCTCTGCATGGGTACTTTAATTGTTACTTTTCACAAGGTTTTTAATGCTTCTGCATCCCCTTATTGCATCCCATCCAGTTATTGAGTTAGATCACGTACGAATCACAAACAGATGATGGGTCCTGCCGTTCCAATGGCATCTTCCAGGTCTAGATGCAGACACAGTGCGAACATCCCCCCAGGGAACATAAGATGCTCCTGATTCCTCACTGAGCTCCCGGATGCCATCTGCAGTTCCCAACACTCCTTGCCCTTTCAGGGCAGCCACACTTCCAGCACAGAAACTTAATCATATCTGTCTCAAACTTTTCTTTCCAGAGTCAGTAATTAGTTACTGTGGCCACAGAGCTCAGCATTTTGGCTGAGGGCTGTTTTGATGAATTAGTTAGACTTTATTCAGAAGTCGTTTGAGAAGTTGGAAAGTTTTGTGCCAAACAGGGAGTGGATTTCAGCACGGGTATGTGATGAGAAGCATGTGGACCTATGCAAATATGGATTCAGCTTGCTCCGTCTGTCAAAATTGCCTTGAAATTGTGATTTTTTCCTGATTTTTAAATTGTTTTAGAGGCTGCCACTGATGTGAAATCCAATTGGCGAAATTTGACTGCAGCTTGCACACTTTGGAATTTTTATTATGAGCCAATGTTGCCTGGATGTGCAAAGTGCCTACCAAGTTATCTGCTCCGCTCTTCTTTCTGGCCAGTCCCAAGAGAGAAGTATTGGGTCTCCATCTGAATGTATTGCGCTATTACTGCAGTGGTAGGGTGTAATTCTACCTGCTTTCTGGATTTGCTCTTAATTTCCCTTCTAATTCCATTAATACTCACTTCCATTAATAGAGTACAAAAACAGACAATCATCTCGGCGTCCTTTTTGTCATCTTAATGAAAATGAAACTCTAACAGTGATACACATCCAGCGCGAGGTGATTCGGTGACTGCAGTAAGGTAGGCAATTACTATGGCATTAACATATCTGTGTTACATTAATGACGGAGTGCCATGTGTGCTATCAGGAGGCTGTGGTTTACTTTTGTCTTGCATGCAGAAAGGGATCATTAGAGTTCCATGAATAATAGAAATGAGAGGGAAGAAAAAACCCTATTAGAGTATTTTATCTGTCTTCCTGCCAATATAAAATTCCCTCTTTTTTAGCACATATTCTTTTTCCTGACAAAATGTCTGTGTTAAAATTCATAACTCTCTGTGGGAAATGTGATCAGAGGACTATTAGGATCAGTGGCAGGACTCCCTCTGATTTCAGCAGCAGTTGAATCGGGACTGTAAAAACTTGAACACATCTTCACAGGTAGCTTCTCTCAAGCAGGGTTTTAATCTACAAATCCATAGGAGATGTATAAGGTCTCTCTGTTCAGGTACTGGAGCTATAGAGCATTTGTGGGGCTGCGGTAGTTGCTGGATTTTGCAGGTAGAAGGCAAATGGAAAGTGAGTGATTCCACCCATGTTGCCTATTGATGATTCATTACTCTTTTGACTTCAGAAAATATTTTCATACCTATTCTGGTAAAAAAGGCACCAGATAGTTATTTTTACAATGTCTTTTTGCATGGGTTACAGCTTTGTGCCGTGGCTGCTGGTTTATTTTTTCATGTATGAAGAGAAAAAGAGGATCCAAGATGCAGATGAACTTCCCACGTGCTTCTCTTCTGTTAGCAACACCTAGAGGCAGTGAGAAAGTATCCCAGCTCCTGAAATGCCCAGGGGAAAATGTTCTGAAAGCAGGACAGTTGTTATTTTTCATCACTGTAGCCTTTAGGGGAAAGTGTGTGTTTCTGTCACTAGTCTTGCTCTTTGGATCCACTGATTTCCGTTGCTGAAGTGGGACCTGTTCATACAGTTCCGCTAATACCTGTGTGAGATGCCTCTGCCTTGCTGTCCTTTGTATTTAGCGTTTATTGGTGTTTGCTGAACGAGAGCTGTGACACCTCCCACATCCTCCTCATGTGCCATCCGAGTGCTTCAGGAGTCCTGATGCCCAGCAGCACTTCTGATCACTTAAAGGTGAAATCCCATGTTTTATTCTGCCTGTGTTTCACATTCCCACATCACACGATGCCAAGTGACTGCCAGGTTAGGACACAGGGAACGGTGCAGAAAGCAGCAACTTTGAAATAGCTCCATGAAGGCTGGAGTGAATGAGAGTGTTTTACACCAGAAAAAACTGTTAGCTGGGCTTCCCGTCCCGTATGGAAGGAGCCACCTATGAATGCTAAAGTGTGCAGAGCTGCAGCAGATGTCTGTTATTTAGAGATCTGAGCAACTCTTGCACTTGCCAGTAGCTCTTACGTACAGGGATTATCCACCCCCTCAAAAAAAAAGAGTTTATAATATGTGGAACAGAGGAAAGATCGGGTAACCTTGACCAGTCCTGAAGCTCCTGCTTTCTTTCAAGATTTCTCCAAGCCTGGGTAAGGAAGACATCACCTGAGTTCGAAATTATTCCACTGGCTGAGTGGTTTCTGGTTTCGCCACCCCAGGTGGCAGTTTTCTCCCTGCAACATGAACGGCGAGCACAAGGTGTGGTCGTGTGGCTAGTAACTTTTACTCAGGTGATAAATAATTGATAGACGCACAAACAGAACCTTTGCGCTGTCAGATGTAGAACATTACAGGCTATAATATTGCTATCAGGCTTTGTGGCTGAGATCAAGTCTAGTGTCAGCTTTGGTTTATGCATCTTGCAAAGCAGCCTTGCAGCAGATTCAGAGGTTGTGAAAACTCCTTCTCATGTTGTGCCTGTTTTACTTTGTTCTGATCAAATGGTTTTAGCAGAAAAAGTAGTTATTGAAGTAATTACGGGAGTTTACCCCTCATATGCTAATAAATTGACATTTGCAAACAAGAAAAATACGTGTCAGAAAGGAGATCAGTAACTGTAAAATAATTCCTATGTATCTCATCTGCTGATACCACTCAAGGAATGCCTCGGGCTTCCAGACAGCAGTAACATAAATACCAATTTAAGGGGTCTAGTCAATGAAATGCTCTGCACACACGCTCCAAATGTAATTAGTTACTCCGGTGTGTTCCCGTTGTGTTACGTATGGATTGTGTCTATGGATTAGGCCTCCAGAAATCACATAGTCACAGAATCATTAGGGATTGGAAGGGACCTTGAAAGATCATCTAGTCCAATGCCCCTGCCACAGAATGTTTCTCTCCTGATGTTTGCCCCTTGCTGTAAGTCAGGGAGGTCAGGAGCTGGCTCCCACCTTTGGATAGAAATCGTTTGCCTGCAAATGTACCTTTTCAGTTGGTCACTGCCACCTCTGGTCCAGGGAATTTCCCCCAGGGAAATTTGTAAGGGACTTCAGAGCACTCAGGAGAGACCTCTGGATGTCCTATTAGGATAACACACAAAAATAGGAGTCATACCGAGATTCCTTTGGAACGCTTAACTCCATTTGAGGAATGCAGGAGCCAGTTTCTGATTTTGTTTCTTCCATGTCAGAGCTGTGGGTTTTCCACCATCAGAGGGAGAGTGCGGCAGCACGAGGTTGCCTGGTGGAGAGTGGTACCCTGCTCCTTCTCCAGTGCTTCCCAACTTGAGGCTCATTACCAACCAGGGTGCGTGGTGTGTTTCTTTCTAAGGCAGATTTCAAGGCCATGAAATCCAACACAGTAAGTAGCTGAACCTCAAAGGAGAAGGGAAAAGATGAAAAGAATCTGTAGCGTAAGTTTGAGTTAGCAGAAATAGGTCTTTCAAGTTTTGTTTGCTGACCTTAGCAGGTGCACAGGAGCCAAAAATACCCAGCGGACTGCAAACCTGGTGAGCTGGAAAGCAATAGACCCCTGAGGGATTAGAATGGGAATGAAAACTTGTCCCTTTTCTGGGGTTGTGGCTGGAATATTGTGGGATGTTAGTCATTGGAGCTGGAAAAGTGTGGAACATGTGCTGGTGAACCAACCTGGATCTTGTAGGCCATAGTAACTCATTCTTGAGTAAATTGAATCCCAAGCTTTGACAGACCATACCCTGAGAGACCTGCAGTTGTGTTACAACAGAAATATTTGGTGAAATTTGTTGAAATGTCCTTAATTTAATGTAAAAGAAACATAGAGGATGTTGTGATTTCTGAATGTCTCCTTTCAAAATGGACAAATAGTGCTGATTTTCAGAACTTATTTTTATTGATTTTTTTCTTCCTGCATTTTGCTGATTGCATGAAACACTCGGTTTGGCAGAATTTTCCTGCATTAAAAATTGCAAAAGGGGAAATATTTACTCTTAATTAAAGGTAAAAGCCAAAATGTTGAAATTTGTTGGCACATCAGAACACAGATCTGCTGCAGAACTCAACCTAGAGTGTAGAAAATGAAGTGTAGCTATAAAAAAAAATTAAAACTTGAAAAAAGTAATGGTGTTAGTCACAATCAGGATGAATTTTAACAGAGTAAAAACATATGGAAAGTTGAGAGAGAGCCAGTCTCTTCTGAGGACCAAGGCTGTGTACCCTGTGCACTTGCACTGAAGTTGCCACAGATCAGAGGAACTAGGGTCACGTATGGGAGTAAAATCAGAAGTAATCTAATGTGCCGCTTGCTCCTCCTGATGGCACCATCCCCAGAGCTTTGTCCACGCAGTCTTTCAAAGCCTGAGGCTTGGAGACTTCCACCTGATTATTTGTTTTAGGCTATTTCTTAAATCAAATGGTAGGTAACTGAGCAATTACTGAAATGTCTCTGCTGCTTTTGTTTTTCTCACTTGTCACCCTAAATATTAGGACTGGTTACAGCCTGTGGTTTGCAAAACAGTATGAGAGACTCTAAGATGATAATTTTTTAATAGGTATGAAGTACCTTATGACTCTGCTTTGAGAGAAGATGCTTAGGAGGGGATGGTAAAATTCCTGATGGTGGAATTAGCTTCCAAAACTTCCAAATATGGGAACATAGGGCTTTTACAGGGAATGTTTTCTGATCCAGACCGGAGCCCCAGCAGTAACTCCTCAATGCATGAGTAAATATTTTCATCCTCAGCTATTCTTTAAGCTATCCTTTATTCTTCACTGCAGAGCACTGGAGCCCCTAAATCCAGGTCTTTGCATCACTGGCCCAAAGCTACATGTGAAGACTCTTAGATTTTATTTTCCTTTAAGTGCAGCTTTTGCCCTGCATGACCTTCCTAGAGATCCTTCCATTCCCCAGCAGGTTTTAAAATGTTAATCAGTGCCTTGTACAGCTCTCAGTGGTAGAAAATGCAACATCACAGGCTATTTGTTCCCAAGTCTACACTTGGTATAAGCAGCAAGCAATACGTATCCTCATATAGACACAGGCTCACACCTTCTTTGGCTGACCTGGTTATTCCTGTGTTCCCATTAGCCTGCTGGGCTGTTCACTTTAACCAGCTGCACGCACTAAATAATAGAAACATTTAATGTTTTGCCGCTTGAATGGTCCCCAACAACAGTTTGGAACAAGCTCATCCCAGCGGATTGTGATTGCAGAGCGGCTGGATGACAGCCCTGCTTCCTTCCAGCCATTTGCAGGGCGCTGGCACTGCCACGGCTCCAGCGAGGTGGAAGTGAGGGAGGGAACACGTGCTACTTTCTGAACACCCTGGGTGCAAACAGGAGCGGGCTGTGGATGTATGTGCCTTTATGTTTACACTTCATGCAAATTCAGATGTTCCTGTAGCAGCACAAACCTCTTGCTGCTGCTGCTGCTGCTGCTGCTGCTGAAGCTCTTCTGACGGATTTTGTGCAGAGAGACTAAGGCTTGGTCACGTCTCTCCCTACTCTCCTCGGACAATGCACATCCTTTACAAATGGAACTGCTTTCTCTTGATTTATCTCTGAGCCTGAAGCCCCACATAGTCACTATCTTAAAAAATATAGAAATACCCAACCGTAGGACTAGACAAACCACTTGCTCCAGCAGGTTTGGTGTGGCAGTAGGCTGGTGGCTGTGCTGGATCCTGTTTGTGGTCAGTACAAGGAGTGGAATGCTGGGGAGTCCAGCCATTGTAGACAAGGTTCATTTAATCCACTGACTGATGGTTGGACTCTATGATCTTGAAGGTCTTTTCAAACCTAAATGATTTTATGATTCTTTGGTTCTCTGAGTGGGAAGAGTGGGGTTGGGTTGACTTGATGATCTTGTAGGTCTCTTCCAACCTTAATGATTCTATAATCTATGGTTCTGTGATTCTATGATTGGCTCTCCTCTGTTTCAGAGTACCTCAGGGTGCTGAAGGGCCCTGCAGAGCTGGGGGTGACTCTCTAATCTACGGGCAGCCTGCTGAGACCTTGTAGCCCTGAGACTTAGCTGGAAAGGGGTTAGCAACTCTGCAGAGCCATTGGTGGCTTTGCTCCCAGGAAGGCTTGGAGCTGCCGTGATCTGTGGAGCAAGTCATGAAGTGTCACCAGTTTGGAGAGGCTACAGGAGGTGGAACTGGTGAGTTGTTGCATGTGAAAGTTCACATCCCACAGAGGGATGTGGAGGCTGGAGGTCCCAAATAACTTCAGCACAAAGTGCTCCTGCCAAAGGAAGCTAATTGCTGGGCTGTGTCATCTGAGACCCTTGCATTGAATACCCTGCTCCCTCCAAGAGATGTGTTTTCTTCTCTGTCTCCAAACACAAAATTGGGAGGTGTCACCTTTGCTTTCCAGTGAAAGTTCGTTGTCTACCAGCTTTCCCCAAATCCCTTGGTAATGCCTCACCCAGCCCACATCAACCCGAGTCCAAAAGTACGGCTATTGGCAAAGAGAAGTGGTGAAAATAGAGGCTGCTCTCTTCTTAGAGTCATGGAATCACACAATCATCAAGGTTGGAAAAGATCTTCAAGATAATCAAGTCCAACCATCCTCCCTGCAACCCCTAACCACTAAAGCATCTCCTGAAACACCCTGTCTACCTGTTCGATGAAACCCTCCAAGGACAGTGCCTCCACCCCCTCCCTGGGCAGCCTGTTCCAAGGCCTTTTCACTCTTTCTGGGAAAAGGTTTTTGCTAAGATCCAATCTGAACCTTTATAGTGGGATCCCCTTGTGAAAAGTCCCTCTCCAGACTTCCTATAGGAAGGATTCAGCTCATTCTTTGAGTATCTGATCCTGCTCCCTGACCCAAAGTTCACATAGTTGTTGAGCTGTCGCAGACACGTGTGCTTTGAACAGATATTAAAGTCCACCAGTGGGCCAGTGTGAGTGTGAAAATTGATCTGAACTGGGAGTCAGCCATGCTGTAGGTGCTGTTACTCTTCCTGCCCCACTGTAGGTGCCTCGTGTGAGCGTGGCAGTTTCTATTGACAAACCCTGCTTCTCCCAAAAGAAGGCAACTTTATTATTTGTGCTACATGTCACCTTGCCATATGACAACTATTTCCCTCTCCCAACCTCTGTTCTCCTTGTCCACACATACATATAGTGCTTGTGCCCTTCCACACGCCCTGGCTTTTCTGAAGGACCCGGTGCAGTGCACATGACATTCGACTATGCATTTTGAATGCAAGGTCTTATTGACTGGATTTGGGAAACAGAGGGATAAAACAAATTGTTCCTCTATGAAGGAAAAAAGCCGTTTGGCCAAGTGCATCTGCTCACCTTTGATTTATTTCAGCACATTTCTCCTATATTTTCAGGCTGTTCCCTCCCCTTAAAAAATAATCTATTAGTCTTCTAGTATTTTGGCATTTGCATCCGCAGTCTGTGGCTCAGCCTGTTCCATATTCACATCCCGTTGATATATACATGGGAAATAATGATCCAGCCCTGAAATACTGGCTAAATGCAGTTTCTGATATAATCCCCATGCTATTTAATTTTACTTTCTTTGGCATCTAAAGTGATGGCTTGTGTGATTAATATCTGTATGTTCAGCAGTGTAACTTCCAGGAGCTAAGCACTGTGCTGGAACTGGGAGAGTGAAACCTGTATGAGCAAAGCCCCTCCAGATAAAGGGGCTGTGTGCTGTTCACTAGGCATAGTGTCTGTACCCTGAGCCCTGGGGGGCAGGGCTGCCCAGGGACAGTAGAAATCCACGTTTCAGAACCGTGGCTGCCTCCTGAAGCCACCCAGGCTGTGGGTTCAGCCACCGATTTTTGGGTGGGCAGCCTTTCATGTGGGCTGTGGGACGTACTGGGGAAATTTTGGAAAGTGTTGTCTGTGTCTGTGTGTGTGTGTGTGCGTGTGTGTGTGTGTGTGTGTGTGTGTGTCATTTGGGAAGAGGACTTGCTGTTCAGCAAGTAAGTACAAGTCACCTCTGCTGTCTTCAAGCTGGGTGTTCATTAGGTCCTGAGAGCAGTAGTGTGAAGTGTCATTAAGCTCATACTAGATGAGCTTCAACTGCTGGGATGCCTCCTCCAGCCAGGCAAATCCCAGCTTGTGCTGCGCTCCTGGATTATATTTTTCCAGGCAGGTAAGATGGACAAAGATGAAATGAGAAGGAGAATGAAGAGGGAAAAGAATGATCTTACACAAGTCAAAGTGCACGGACAGCAGTTAGGTCCTGCTCTTTTCAGTGCCATCTGAATGCAGTGTTCCTGGACCAAGCAAAACCTACCGTCATGTCTGTGTCCTGTCTAAAGCATTCACTTTGCTGTCCTAAAGTATGAAATCTGAATGGCTTACTAGTGATTCAGTTCTATCCCTTCACCATGGAAAGAGGCAAGATTTAGGAACATCTTAATATCAAATAAAATAGGGCCAGCTATTCATTGTGTGATTCATTGGCATACGGGAGTAATGAGCTCAGGCTCTGAGCTCAGTATTTCTCTTACAAGATGACATTCCCTCAGAGGGCTGCGGGGCTAATATTTTAAACACAATCCTTGAGAAATATTCTAGACCGGCTGCATGGGGAGGCCAGTGGTTAGAAAACTTCCCTAGGATGTGGAACTCCTCGGTTTGAGCCTGTTAAGCTTCAGCTTTCTCTACAATCTTCATTAGAACACACATGACAGTATTTGTGTGTCTCAGTAAGGTGTTTCAAGCATTAAAACGACCACAAACCAGAACTTAAAAGGTGTTTAGATGCCTGAAGATTCAGTTAAGCAGTTTGGAAAATCACTTGAGGTTCCACAGTGATTAATTTGTTGGCTTGTCAGGATTTTTCAGAAGCTTCTCAGCGCAGAGAAGGGGTGGAGGAACCGTCCCTCCAGGGAAGGAGGTCAACAGACAGACAGACTCGGTGTTTCAGGAGACAGTTTAGTGGTTGAGAGTTGTAGGGCAGACAGCTGGACTTGATGATCTTGAAGGTCTTCTCCAACCTTAATGATTTTATGATACATCTAGAAACAGGAACCTGGAGAGATCACATAATCAAAGAAAGATAAGGCTTGAAAGGGACCTCAAAAGATCATCTAGTTCAACCCCAATGATTTTTTCGCTTCATGGCATGGTTTTTAGAAGTGACTTTAAGGACTCTTCATCTGCCATGCAAAAAGCAACACTTGGGAAATAGCAGCAAAGCATAGTTAGACCCCTACTGCAGTTAGTATTCTTTGTGCAAATCCACATGGATATAGCTCAGTAGATTATAGCTCTGAAGATACCTGCTAGCCAAGAGTGCAGGAAATTGGACATGCAAAATGTCTGGCCTAACGTCTGAATAAACCTCATGCTGAAATATTCTGTTTGTTGTACACAGTCTGCTCTAATGCATGGTAGAAGGAAAACATGATGCTCTGGTGTACCCCGGAGCAAAGAGCCTGTCCAAATGTGAAGAGCCCCAGCTGAGGGGTGTCAGGACTGGACTCCAGAAGCCTGTAATTGCTTTGGAACTTCAGCACCTTCTTAGTGAATCAACTGATGGAGAAATTGGATGTGAAACATTTGAGGTTGTGTGTGTTTGTGTGTATTTAACAGGGAGCATTTATGAATCACACTGAACCGAAATGTTGAGGCACTGAGCCTCCTGCACATGGACGATTTGGCCACAGCTTCATGATGGTACAACTGGTGTGTGTACTAACTTGTGCTAAGGAAATGGGTTCAGCTTCTGCCAGCATGAGTGTGTTCACTTTTGTGGTGCACTGTGTTTGCCTTCAGCTTCCTTCAGAGGGTGCAAAGGAGCCTTATTTTGGTAACTGTGCTTGGATAGACTCTTAATACCCTGATGCTTACTGACTGTAGGCAGTGCAGCCTTTATCTATACCCAAGTTCCTCAAAGTCTTGCTTGCTCTCCTTCCCCAGAGCTTAATGTGAAGGCAGAAACATATGGGTTGGCTCCTAGGGAGAAAGGAGGTGGGTCCAACCTCCTTTGGAAAGGAGGTGAATGCTTCACCTGCCCAAGACACTTTGTTGTGTGGTTGGCCAGATTTCACCCACTAATTATAAAGAGGCAGGGAATTCAGTGGATTGCTCATTGCTCTTTCTACTTTGAGTGAGGAGAACTGAGCTGCCATATTTCAGGCCACTTTCAAGAGCCCTGACATTGCAGGCTTCATTCAAGGCCATTAGGTGAGGAGGTGTGAACTCAGGGCACACATGTGGAGGGAACGGTGGATGTTTTACTTGGGGTCGAGATGCTCACCTCTGTTTCCTTTACTGCCTTACCTGGGGTGGCTTCACCATGTGCTGCAAAGGCATGTTCAGCATAGCTCTGTGCATTTTTATAAACCTCAGTAAACCCTGTACCTGCGTTTGCACTGGGGCAGGATTCTACTTCAGAGCAGTGCTTAACTTGCTCTTTTATGCATCACCCGTTACATCTGCTTTTGAAGTGTCTCTGTGAGGAGCCAAACCTTCAGAGATGAGTACGGAACGTGCCATTGAGCCTCCCCACCAAGTACTTGGGTGGGAACCCAGGCAGAGGCCCATCCTTTGCCTTCATCACACAGAAATGATATTAATGTTCTTCTTTAATTCATGAAAATGGAGGCAGAGAAGATAAGTGACTTATCTGATTCCCATCTGAAGCTGGTAAGAACTTACTGGCCTGTTCAGTAACCCACAGCCATCCCTCCTCAGAGCCCGCACAGTACAGAAATATTAATGCGTCCTCTTTTCTTTATGGCTTTAATTATTGAGTGCACTGGGTACGAAGATAAGTGGGTATCTTTGTGTTAAGCAGCTAATTAATGTTTGGGACTTAGGCTTTTGTTTATTGTAGAGTTTTGCATGAAACTAATCTCAGCTGTAATAGGGTCCATGAAATATCTACTGAAGGCTGCAAATATTAGAGACAGAAAGATGAGGTGTTGCTAAGGGCCATCAGTGCCTGTTGACTTATTTTGGTCCCACATACATCAAAACCACGAAGTGAAGCCGTGGTCGAACGCCTGATTGCAGCTACTGTCCCGCATTTAATCTCACACGTGCAGGATGTCTTGTGAGCCAGGAAGGCTATCAAGATACAGTTTTAATTAACATTTGCTTTTTAGATAATGCACACAGTTTGTTTTGGCAAGAGTTCATTGAATATGAAATTTCCATAATGAAGATACTTAAACCTGCAATATTTTGTTTTCTGCAGTATTTTTTTCCAAAATGGCATAAATTCTGCAGCATTTATTACCCAGTAGACAAGTACTGTGAGAAAGAGCAATTTCTCCCCCTGCTTTCTTAAAATCTGCTTTTATTTAACCTCTCGGGTTTGGTGCCTTGTTAAGCAGCATCTTCTTTTCACAAATATGTTTGAGCAGTCACAGAATCAATATAAAGGGGAGAGGGTAGAAATGTAAGTGCCTATTCCTAAGATAATTAGATACAAATCTTCTGTTAATTTGTTTTAATATGCATATGCAAATGAACTCATCACTGCATCGTCTGAACGCCCCACAAAACTATGCAAATCAGCGGGTCATCACAGATACCCTATTTCTTTTCTGTCCTTCAGAAGGAGCCAGACTGATAAAACAATATGTTTTACATTTTAGAGGTATTAAATGCTCCTTTCAGAGATGTTATCAACCTCTCATGGAACAAGGTGTAAGAGAATAGGTGTGAGAAACAGTCGTTGGCAGAGATGGTGAGCTGAAAGAATGGAAGATTCTTGAATGTTCCTCTTCTTCTTAATGCTGCTTCAAATGAATTTGCTGAAAAAACAGTTGTGCCTTACATTGTTCCGCCACAGATTGGCTGAGGAACAGTGAGACCTCATATCTTAGCTCTGGATAATGTCAGCAGCTTTCTCACAGAAACAGCATTGTAAAACAATATCAAATTAAAGGGAGAAAGCTGCTTCCATTCCAGTTGTGTTGGGAGGGGGTAGGAGGGAAAACTAAGATAAAATCACTGTTCAGAGTCATTGCTGGAAGAAAAAAGAGATTCTTCTGATCACTCAGAGTCATTGGTAGGGGAGGATTCATGCAGATCCATTGTGGCACAATGAGTTTATTATTTATTGAGGGACTTCCAGATGAATGCAGGAGGAGTGTAAAACTGAAGAACATATTAAGGGTAAAAGGTTATTTGTGTTCTGGCTAAGTCCTTTTTCTTCTGGATATTGTTAGTAATTCAGTTTTTAGCTAGGAAGTAGCCTACTTTATACCTGTATTCCTTAGAATATAGGTTTTTGTGAACTGTTCAAGTAATTTGTCTTTGGTGCAGAGTAACTGTGGAGGTAGTTGAGATCCTGCCACCCTCCCCATACACACATGCACACTGTGAAAGCAGTAGCTTACCCTGGGCTGTGAAGTAGCTTTAGGTCTTGGTCGTGGAAGGAATTCTTTGGCACCCACTGTCTGCATCCAAAATTGAGTGTGAGTATTCCTTCATCTCACATCTTAGCCCTTAGACTGAGCTGTGAGACAGGTAAACATAGTTGCTCCTGCAGCACCCATCAGGACGTTAGATTCTGCCAAAATCCTTGGGGGTTTGGGACCGGGTTATTGCTTGGGAGAAGGTCTGTAGGACATCTCACTTCTCATCAGCTGGGCTGGGCTGAGATGTCAAGAGTAACCCCTGCAATGAATCTCAAGTCTGCTTAGCAGAGGTGCTGGGTGGAGGAATGCTGCATCGATCACACCCGCAGTATCTGAGAAGGTGCAAATACTAATTAACATCAGTGATTGCTAGAGGGGAGATTGGTGCCCATTGGACTCGAAGGGGTACAGCTTGCCCTTTCTGAACAATAAATCTATATTGGTTAAACTGACTGTGTCGGAGTGTTTGTGGAATCAAAAACTGTGTCTGCAAATGTGAAGTAAGAGTGTCCATTAGCACATCATCACAGAGATGACTTAATCCCCACCCCCCCCCACCCCCGGCAGATATCTAGATATTAAAACCATGTGGAGAAGCTGGAATTGCATCCTTTGAACAAGGACAGGAGAAGAGGAAGACCAAGACTTATGTCCCAAGCACTGCAGGGAGTACGCAGAAGAGGGGCTGTGAGTTTATTCAAGCTAATGCCAACGTTTGCATGAGGGTCCACAAATGGGTATCTGAACTGCCCACCTAAAGAATAGGAGAATTTTTTTCTGCTGTCAGAATGACAGCCAACAAAACTGTAACCAGCCAGAGAATATACATGGCTTTAAATGGCCATCACGTATTATCCCCAGAAAATGTAATCTCTTCACAGCTTCCATATCCCTAAAGTATGTGCTAGTCATTAGCTATTACAGTGTACAAACTGCCACTGCATTTTGAGGTCTTGTCTTCATTCATTTTCTTCATAGCACAGCAGAAAGGATCTGAAAACACACTCTGCTTTAAACCAAACAAAACCTGATAGTAAGAGTGAAAAAAAATCTATTGTTTTATGTACTGTTTAGAAAAAACCCCATCAAATTATCGATGGCGTGGCCAGGTACTTCTGTAGCTCTGGCCTTTGTGGTCCTGCTTTACCCATTTCTTCACTTTCTCACTCAGTTCTTTTGAATCTGTATTAAATCTGTTTACATTTAATTCCATTGCAGGCTCATAACTAGTTTGCTGGGGCTTTCTGCACTGCATGGAAAAGAGCTAAGTGTGCCGTACGCTGCATCCTATTCATCCATCTAAGAGTGGGTGGACCAGGCTGGCCAGACTCAGGGGAAGGAGAAGGTGGATCGTTTCAAAGGTAATGGGTTAATAATGACCATGGACTGTGCTATGTCTCTATCAAGTTCAGTGCCTTTGTAGATACAGCTGGGAAATTGTACAAGATGGATTTGCTCAACCACAAACACACTCGCACAATAGAGATGGAAATGAAAACCAGAGATAAAAGAGGCAATATATTAGCTTCACAGAAAACTGTAACACAAAGGTTTTTGGAAACTGTGTTTTGAAGAATTAAGGAAGTTTTCAGAGGTAAAGTAGGATGGCTAGAAGGGATATATAGAACAGTCAGTGATTGCTGTGCCTTAAAGAGGGACTTCTCAGAGACTGAGGCTGAAAATGTGTGTAGAGACAGCTAGAGTAGTGAAAGAGCTGAGTTAAATGTGAACGGACAAAGATAAGATGGAGTTGGGAGTCAGCAGAAAGAAGAAAAAGATGCTCTCTTAGAAATAATCTATAAAGAAGGAAGTTCAAGAAGGAGAGCAGGGCTATAATAAATGAAGGGACCAGTTAAATAGAATTTAAATTGTGAAGGAACTAAAATAATTCTGAAACATTTCTGTAGTGAAGAGAAAGATGATTTTCTGGCTCCAGGGAATTAGTATTGATAGCCATTTGGTCTTGATGAGGCAATATCTTGCTCAGTAGTCACGAAGGGCTGTGTGGTATGTTGTCTCTGGTATTCAAGAACATAGTAGGGAGGCTACAGGCAATAAATGTGGATGTCAGTGATGAAGGGTAGAGAGCTGCACAGTGAGAGCCCTTGAACCTTTACCGTGCAGGAAGGCCAGATACTGTAGAGTTACAGGTCCCAAGGAGTCAAACTGGCCACTGTGCAGTGAAACTGAGGAGCAGCTCTGACATTTAGAGGTGCAGTGTTACAAGCCTTGACCAAATTATCACCTTCAGAAGCAGTAGCCAGGGCAAGGCAATGGAATATGTGTGTGTCTAAAGTAATCAGGGAAGTCTAGGGGTTGCTAGTATGGCAATATGTCTAAGTTGGCGTTAAGTGGGATTGCTGGAGCGGGTGCAGAGGAGGGCGACTCAGCTGGTGAACGGCCTGGAGAATAAGTCGTATGAGGAAAGACTGAAAGAGCTGAGACTCTAGTTTGAAGAAGAGGAGGCTGAGAGGAGAGAGACCTCATCACTCTCTACAACTACCTGAAAGAACGTTGTGGAGAGGTTGGTGCTGGCCTCTTCTCACAAGCAATTATAGATATAATAGATAGAACAAGAGGGAATGGGTTCAAGTTACAACAGGGTAGGTTTAGACTTGATATTAGGAAAAATGTTTTCACAGAAGGGGTGGTCAGGCACTGGAATGGGCTTTCCAGGGAGGTGGTTGAGTGGCCATCCCTGGATGTGTTTAAAGACGGTTTGGATGAAGTGTTGAGGGATATGATTTAGGAGTGAACTTGTAAGGTAGGGTAGATGGTTGGACTCAATGATCCCAGGTTTTTTTTCCAACCAGAATGATTCTGTGATGAAGACAACACCCTCGGGTTGGGTTCTGTAGCAGCAGAACATGTGCCTGTGGCAGCCCTACACCCTTGACTGGCCACGCTTGCTCCTTTTTTCTTCTGTTTTCTTCTTTTCCTTACTATAAATAGAAATCTTTTTCTCTCATTTTAACTGTCAAGACACTTACACTGGTCTTCTGCAGAGGAGTGGACTTCACCTGCAGGGGTTTAATTAGCAGTCACTGTGTAAATCAAACGGGCAGATTATTGTAAAGTGGGGCTGATGAAATTGGAGGAATCATGGATTACCTGGTGAAAAGCTAATAGACTATTAGTTTGACAACAGTGTGTAAAGTGATTCTGGCAGTTCCATTTGAAAAATATCTTCTATCATCAGTAAAATAAATGGAACTAAAATCACTGGTGTTAGAAGGCTGATGAAACCGAGTGCGTTAAAGGTACAAGTTTCTAAAGAGTAAATCCCACTAAGAAAGTGGCCCTTGGTTTCAAACAGAATCACCGTCTCTTTTGGCAGCCAGTAATGCAATTAATGTCATAAATTTGGATTCTTCCAAAGCATTTGGTATCACATTTCAAGATATCTGTTTGACAAATTGGTTCAGTGAAACTTGCGACGTGAAGCGTAGCCGAGAGCCTGTGTAGCAGAAGCTTGATGATGGATAGCCAAGTACTGCCATCAGGAGAGATACCTAATGGGGTTTTCTGGGAAAGGTGTTAGGTCCAGTTTTATTTAACCTCTTCATTAATGAGCTGGGAGAGGAAGTCAGTGTGCAAATTAATGATCTCACTTGGATAACATTTGCAGATAGAGAAGAGAGAAATAAGGAATGTGGGCAAAAGGATAGCAACACACCTTCACCTTGAAAACAGGAATGAAGATGTCTAAAAACTTAGGAGAGCTGGTTGGAAACATAGAGCTGGCACTGAAATAACAGACTGAGAGGGCAACAGAAGGAAGCAAATCAGACGTAAGCATGTAGCGAAGTGTGTCAAGATGAAAAATAAATATAAATTTGGGGGGTATTTGGCATCATTTCACCATAGCGCAGAGGGCGTGGCAGTATGAATCACATCTCTTAGGACATTGGATAGTCAAATGGGACGAAGTATTAAAATACTCAGTATTGAAGTATTACAATAAGTATAAGAAGTATTAAAATACCTCAGGGGAGGTCCCGTATGACTGCAAGTTGGCGAATGTGACCCCCATACACAAGAAAGGTCGGAAGGATGATCCAGGAAACTACAGACCTGTTAGCCTCAC
>JAOXOE010026462.1:0-21627 GCA_028565055.1 Phoeniculus purpureus
ATTCAGTCACACACCGTAGAACAACATTGCCTAAAGACCATCAGAATCTTATCCCCCAAAAGCTGCATAGGCACAGGAAAAATCTATTGACCTTTGCAGATCTAAATGTGACTTAATTTTATATATTCATCACATTAATTACTTTTAAATATTGCCTATATCCTGGAAACTCTGGCTCATGGAGGAAAATTCCATGCCAGTGTTTTGTGATGAGAAAGCCTGCCTGAGTGGCAGAAGCAAGTGGGTCATGAGCAGGATGAGTTCGATAAACAAAAGCATATGTGCCCTGCAGTGTCTCTTGCCTTTCCCTCCAGCGGAGCGTGGCTGGTGAACCTTTGTGGTGCAGCACTGGGCTGGGGAGCAAGCGCTTCTGACCTTTATCAGAACAGAAAGCTGGGGCCCTCCAGGGCTTAGAGGTGCCCTCTTGCACTCACTCCTGGTGCTGCTGGAAGACTGAAGTGTGTTATCACAACCACTCTCTGCACGACCATGGAGAAGCAGCTGCAGTCTTCCCTCTCTCCAGGGCTGCCTCTGTTCCTCAGTGTCTTTTGGAAGGATTTGGCTGAATTTGTTTAAATAGTGCCTCTCCAAAGGGAACTCCAGCTGAGGAGGAGCAAAGGGACCCAGATCATCTATCTTAAGGCTCCTGCCCTAACTCTGGAAGTGACGAGCATTTCTGTACCGCTCTTATGACCACACTGCTGAAAGCTTGAACACTCGTGTTTTATAACCGCATTTTGTAGCATGTACGTGTAGGTGGATTTATGACGTGTGCAGGATCGTGCTGGAGGTGTTGTGATGAACCATGGCTAAGGTACCAAATAAACGCGATTTAGTCTGTAACTGCAATTTTCCACAAAGGAATGGGAGCATATTGTTATGGATTTGGTGAAATCATAGTTGTTCACGGTATTCCTGCATCAAACTCTCTTCCAGCATACAAGGAGTTAGCATTCTGTCTCGGCCGCGGGGCTGTCTTCGCTCTCTGGCACTGGGTGGCGGTGCCGCAGCTGGGAAGGTGAACTGGACGGGGGGTACGGAGGTGCAGACTGAGCTGGTGGAGTAGGCCAGACAAACTTTGGGGTCCTTATTTGGGAATAAGCTCTTCCTCTTCCCCTCATCATGGCACCCCCTCCCTTTTTGTGTGTTTTGGGAGCTTGGGCTCAGTTTCATTTGGGCTTTCCTTCTCCTCCCCCTTTTCTCTCTCCATTTCCGGACCAGGCGTAGGAAAACGCTTAATTCCTCATGAAAAGAGAAATAACCACTGCCACATATACCTCTCATTTTCCTTTTTACCCCCTCGTCTGGGGCTTTTAGAGTTTGTTTGCATTAAGGGTGGCAGCCCGGGTAGAGGGAGGGGTGGACTTGAGTGGGCGAGGAAAAGGATTCTTCTTTTTCTTCCCCGTTTCCCCCCATTTTTGTTCTTCTTCCCATTTAATAAAATTTCTAATCAAGTTCAATAAAGTTTAGTATTTTCAGTTCCAGTTTCCGTAGGTGTGTTTACTTTATCTCTTTCCCCCCTTGGAGTGGGGAGTTTTTTTCACTGAAAGAGTGATCTGGTTTTGGAATGGGCTGCCCACAGAGGAGGTTGAGTCACCGTGCCTGGAGGTGTTCAAGGTTAGGCTGGGTGAGGTGCTGAGTGGCATGGTCTGGATGTTAGATGTTAAGTTTACTTGGTTGATTTGGATTTAGGTTGGACTGGATGATCTGTAAGGTCTTTTCCAACCTTATCTTTAGAATCATAGAACCATGGAATCATAACGGATTGGAAGGGACCTCAAAAGATCATCTACTCCAATCCGCCTGCAACAGCAGGATCACCTAGACTAAGTCACACAGGAACTCATCCAGGCGGGTCTTGAATATCTTTAGATTGGAAAATACTGTAAAGGTCAAGTCTGACCATTAATCTAACTGCACCAAGCCCACTGCTAAACCATGTCCCTAAGCTCCATATCTGCATCACTTTTAAACACGTTCAGGGATTATGATTCAACCACTTCCCAATGCCTAATGATCCTTTTGATGAAGAATTTTTCCCTAATTTTTAACCTAAACTTCCCATGGTGCAAACCGATGTAATTTCTTCTTATCACTTGTTACTTGTGTGAACACCCACCTCTCTACAACCTTTTTGCACAGAGTTGTAGACAGCAATAAGATCTCCCCTCAACCCTTTTTTCTTCAGATGAGGTTCTGAAGGTAGTTGTAGTCCTTCACACAAATCATTCTCCAATCCGCTTGAACAGGATGACTCGTTTTATTCAGTAGGCACTCGTAATATCACATTTTTGTATGACTCCTACAAGACCAACATCAGAGAACCTCTAAATCAGCTTCATTCAAATATGGTTTGGTTTCCTGGGACTATGGTAAGACTTAGAGATTTTGTTGTCATAGATTGTAAAATATTTAATTTTTATAAATAACAGATAGATACAGATCTACTAATACAGACCAAAATTTAGACAGATATATATTGGTTGTATACAGAGCATCCTGGCTATTGATCACAGAGTTCAGCTGAAGTTGTTGGTTTCAATTAGTTAACTATAAAGAAATTATTCCTAATTATAAGGGTAAATGAAAAAAGAATTTGGTTTACTAGTTCCATTTTAATATCTTATTAGTGACATAAAATGTTAAATAAGTTGGAAATTCACAAAAAATTTTGGAAAAATAACTTTTTCTGGAGAGTTTCCCCCCTCTCCAGTATTGTAGTGTCCAGAATGTGTGCAGGATTGGCACATACGACCTGCTATATTTCACAAATATTTTCAGTATCAAGCTGAAAGCAGAGTCTAAAACACTTCAGGAATGTGAGGCAGAAACATAGAATATAAAAATGTTTTGTTGCATGTACTTACTGATTTTTATACAACCCCTCTACAGGATCTAAAATCCAGTGGAAATAAATAAACAAAATATTTTAAGGTCTCACAGTACTGCTCACTTCAGAGATTTACATTGGAGGAACCTTTGCAGTGAGGATGACCTGGCTGGACTGCTGACTACATAGGTATGCCCTAGTGAGCCTGGAAGAAGGAAAAATTAAGAGCAGTGCTTGCTGAGCAGGTTTGTAAAGGACTGGCAGCACAGTTTATGGTTAAACATCATGAATCATGTATTTAGCCTTGGAAATATACCATCTTTTGTCTGAGAAAGCGAGGTTTTCAGTCAAGAAGCGACTATAAGTACATGGAATGATATCTCTGCCTGTTCTCCTTCATCCAGATCAGTATGGAGTCCAGGAAAAAATCCAAGAAATCTGGAAACTGTATAGGGTCACTATAAACAGAGGACTTCAGGTCCAGGAAGCTTCAATCTTGTCCACAATGAAACCATACCACACGCTACATATGGATTGTGTCTAAATACTATAATGTAGGCTTAAATATCCTTCTTAAAGAGTTGCATATGTCCTTTGGAACAGAATATTCTAGTATGTATTCCTCTGTCCCTGCCACGCCGATCAATAGCTGTTGGTGGTATGACGAGAGAGACAAAGAATAAATTCAAAGAACTGTGTATTTTTACAAGAAAATCAAGAAAGTGATCAGATATTAGTAGTAACAAAGAAAAAAGTGGTGTTCACATACCACTATGTCAAAGAGCATTAAATATTAAATTTAATTCAAACTGTCAGCAACATCTAACTAATTCAGTGTAACGAGTTTTATTATTCAGAATTGTCCCCTATGGCTTATTCTGCACTGTATAACGTAATACAAATTCTATCTATCAAAGATAAATAGCAAGATAAACAGCACTACGATAATGTCCTGTAGAAAAGGGACATGAACATGTACCTGTTATTCTTATCTTAATCAGAATCTGTAGCATATTTCTGAAGAAAACCTCCCGGCAGTCTCAGTTGTAGTGATGTAGCTGGCAACACGAAGTGTCCTCAAAGCATGAAGACTAGATTCCTTTCAGAGCAAACAAATACAGAAGAGAAGCTTCTTAAGGGTTACTAATGTGCTCCAATCAGCATGTTGAGTGCATGAAACCTGGCTCGGTATTCTGAAATACAAACCTTGTTCAGACAGCTGGAGGACCTCTCTTATGAAGAGAGACTGAGAGAGGGTTGTTCAGCCTGAAGAGCAGGAGGGATCTTATAGCAACCTTCCTGAAGGGAGCCTGTGAGAAGGTTGGGGAAGAACTATTGACAGAGGTGTGTAACAACAGGATGAACGGTAAAGGTTTTAAGCTAGAAAAAGGTAGATTTAGGCTGGATAGTAGGAAAATGGTAGTGGATCACTGGAACAGGTTTCCTAGAGAGATGGTGGAGTCCCCGTTCATGGAAGTGTTCAAGGTCAGGCTTGATGAGGCTCTGAGAAATCTGTTCTAGCTAGAGATGTCCCTGGCTGGTGCAGAGGGGTTGGACTAGACTTTTGGAGGTTCTTTCCAGCCCAGTACATTCAATGATTCCATGATTCTGTATGCCTGTTGCATATTGTACATCCCCAGCACCAACTGCTTTACTTACCATTGTAGACATAGCCATACGCACTATGATTTGAGTGCTGTCTAAATTGCACGTAAGATGCACAGCAGAACTGGTTGTCCAGAGTATGGAACTGGCCATCTAACTACACAAATCCTTTCTTCTAGTGCCTCTATTAAAGTTGTTCTACAGAGAACAACTTCATGCCCTCCAGAATAGCATTAAGCACTAGCAAAACACCCGCTGGAGAAAGACATTCATAGTGGAATAGATGCAGAAAGCACTACTAGCTTGTTCCACCAGCTGAAGCTGAAATATTTTATTTCAGCTAAAATCAAAAGCTGAGATGATTTATGAAAGGAGTATAATTCAGTAAAAACTGCCTGTAAATAAACTTAACTATATGGCAGAAAACAAGGTCTATGTGTGAGAATAATGTGCTCTACAAACAATTTTTTAACATTAGACAATACAATTTAATTGATGTTAACCTACAATTCTGTTGAAATTTGATATTAATTTATATAAAAAATTGTACTATGCTATTAATAAAACCAGTACTGAATGCCCACATTCCCAGTTTCTATGTACCCAAGTATAAGTTGAGTTTATCCTGTAATTCTTCAAAACATCAAATTAATCAGGGTAGAATCTTACTGAGTGACTCCACCAATGTCATCACTTCTTATGTGGCTATTTTTTCCTTTATAACACTTCTCGTTGTTACAGACTCATAGAATCACTTAGGATAGAAAAGACCTTTAAGCCCAACTATTAACCTACAACTGCCGAGGCCATCATGAACTCCTATCAGTAAGTGCCATATACACAAAACTTTTAGACACCCCCAGGGGTGGTGATTTAACCACTTCCCTGGACAATCTGTTGAAGTGGTTGACTACTCTTTAGGTGAAGTAATTTTTTCTACATCCAATTGGAACCTCTCCAGTGAAATTTGAGGTCATTTCCTTTTGTCCTGTCACTTGTTACTCAGGAGAAGAGACAAGACCCCGGCTCGCTACAACCTCATTTCAGGTAGTTGTACAGAGCAAGGAGGTCTCCTATAAGTCTCCTTTCTTCCATGCTAAACAACCCCAGTTCTGTCAGCCAACCCTCACAAGATTTACTCTTTAAACCTTTCACTAGCTTCATGCACCTCTTTAGATAAGCTTTAGTACCTTCTGTTTCTTCAGAGATACTCTTCTACTTCATCAGAAATACCTGTTGTGCAATGCAAGAGAATGAAACACTCTATATGTCAACATAAGGTGCCTCATGTCTGTTTATTAAGTGCAACGAATACCAACGCACTTCAAAAACCCGTCAGTTTATATCTCATTCTAAAGGGACTTTGTCCATTTCTATTTTGACGTCGCAAATACTTCCACATGTGTTTCATGTCAAGCATGTGGCTGTCTCTTGAAAATGAGAATATGTACTATTAGTTAAAGTAAGACACAAATTGTTTATTAGACCATGATCCCTAGCTGATATAAATCAACGTAACTACAGTGGTTTCAGTATAAAATCGTGTTAGCAAAGACTACTATTGCTTGACTAGAGAATAATTTATTTCAATCCTACATATTGTCTAGAAATCTAACTAAGCTTATTTAAAATAAGCACAAAATACCAGTCTGATTTCTATAAATAACTGGTATGCAAGCAAAAAGTGTAGAAGTGTTTTCATATTTCCAGAAGTGGGTTATGTCATGGGAAAAGTACCCTGGCAATTGCTTTGCAGAAATGGATGATTTTATATCAAATTCATTGAAATCTTTATGTTTGTTCTTTTTTTTTAATGTTTAAAATTTGTTTTAAACTCCATTTTATAGAGAGGAAATCAATCATGGTAAGTGAGCATGAGGGAAGTAGTGTAGTGTTTTATTTTTGACTGTAGATCTTCACTTTAAACCCAGGAAGTTGCCCTTCTGAAGCCAATTCTTTTCGATTTAACTTAGTCACTAGTGGATTTACAGGAAAAGTTCCAATTTATAGAGTCATGCCTCATACAAACTCCTGGGGTCTGCACTGTTCTTATACCCCATGCAAGTTGAAGTCAAGCACCCACGGACTTTTAAAAACTATTTGCTTATTGTAAGGCGTATGTTGATCTAAAATGTATTGGGAGTGCTGTTTAAGGTCTGTGCTGCATTAGGAAGAATTTAAATGCTTGACATTGCATATCACACTTGCTTCCTATTAATAGACATTATAGATTCAAATGCATTTTTAGTTTAAGATGTTTTGGCACAGTTTGTCAGAGTGAAGAGCTCGTTGCATCTGAAATGAGTTCTTGATGTAATTGAGCAAGGATGAGAAAATTCTGAGGCAGACTAGAGTGGATCAAATTCTCTGCTGCTCTACGGCTACTTAGTCCCAGCTTTTTGAATGACACACACACATCCAAACACTATGAATGTTTAAGACACAAGCGTAACGTGTGACACATACTGTCTCTAGGGTAGACGGCAAGTCCAAAGCCATCCAACAGCTAAATAGCACGGCTTTGGTAGAAAATGGTGTCTTCCAGGTTCCCTGACACTTGCTTAGCACAAAAACTCCAGACAGAGGCAAACTATTTTGCAATACATGTATAAAGTCATTTTATGTATCAAGGAGTGGAATGTTTTTTTGGGTCCAAAGAACATTTGTCAGGCTTAACGTGCTTTACCTTAGCGGGCTACCTATAAGAGGAAAGGACAGGAAGATTATTAATAGTAAAAATTGCACTAATCACAACATAGGTGATGACTTTAATGATAATGACGATACAAATTCAAACAAACCTTTGAGACCGACACAGTAAGAACTACCACTGGCACTTTTGCAAATCCCTTTGAAGTCTCTAAATCTGGCCTGTCACAAGTGTGTGTTCATGTCCTTTCTGTATCCCTGTCAAAATGACAACTAGAGGTGTTTTGTTCACATTACAACTACCCTTTGGACGTGAGTGCAGAAGAACTTATTTATTTGTTAAATAGAATAATGTGGACTTTTTTGCAGAAATTCTTTGAGTAGGAATTTGTGTGTCACTGAGAAGCTTGCTAGGTTATTATCACAGAATTATTACTGAGGCTGGAAAAGACTTCTGAGGTCATCAAGTCCATCTGTTGAATCTATTCTCCTTCCCTCACGCTGTTACAGATAAAAATTGAAAAAGGGAAGATAGAAGTTGATTAATCAGTAGGCGATGATAAGAATGGATTCGGTGCCAGTAACTTCAGTTAAAGAATTTTGGCTGAAATAATATTTCAGACTATCCAGATAGATTTTTGCAAATCCTGACTAAAAAATAGTGCTGGAATTACTGACACCTGCGTGCACACACAATGGAATCAGTTTATGGTACTTAAATCTGTATTCACAGTATGTCACAGTAAGAAGTTATGGCAATTCCCCATTCCTATTTCATAAGTGCAAAAAACACCTTTTCTATATTGAAATAATTTTATGTTAAAAGTATTGGACTTTCTCATCTACATGGGAATATGATTTTAATGATTTTTAAAAGTTTGAAGGAGGAAATAATTGTAGCTAATATTCCAACCATAACATGATGACAGCATTTGTTATATTCTCTTGATACCTTAATCCTCTGAAAAAGGGTGACAGTCTATTGCCATGGTTTGTACATGAGTTTATTTGTTGCACAAACATGACCCTAGGCTGTACATCATTATGGAATAGCTTATGTTCAAACTTTACTCCTGCCATCTGTTGAGGAGGTAGGAGCTACAATAGGAAAAACAAGATTTAGTCATAAGAAAGCACATCATTTTTTATTGCTAATTACAAAGTTATGATATACGCTTCTATTAAATGGAGCTGATTAGTGACACATCAAAGTGATATTGAACTAAATCATAATCACAGAAAAATCCATCTTGGAATGTATTTTTGTGAGTCATATGGTCCAAACTCACTTCTCCCACTCAAAGCAATATCAAAGTTGGATCCAACTTCAAAGTTAAACCTGGTTGCTCAGAATGCTATCCAAACAAGTTTTTGGTATTATTATAAACAAAAGGGTATGAATACACACTGCTGATCTGGGCAACCTGTTCCCATGTTTGAGCATGGGTTCCTAATACCTTGTTAGAGTTTCTCTTACTACAGCTTGTACCCAAGCTTCAGTAATCCTGAATGAATGAAGAGAGGCTTATCAGGGAGAGAAAATTTTGGAGATCTTTGCGCGGCTGCTTGGAGTTTGGTTAAGATCCTGTTGGTACAGAGATGAATAACACAAGTCATGGAGATAGTCCTGAAGAATTGCTTAGCTGATATATTACAGAAGCAAAACACCGTTGAAGATCTGAATGAGTCAGCTATTCAAATACATTAATCTTCCAATACTAGTTCAGACTAGTATTGCAGTTAATTACAGAATCACAGAATCAGCACAGCTGGAAAGGACCTCCAGGGTCATCGAGTTCAACCTTTATCCTATTATCTAGCTGCTAGACCATATCCCTAAGCGTTGTGTCCACTTGTTCCTTAAACACCTCCAGGGATGGTGACACCACCACCTCCCTGGGCAATCCATTCCAGTATCTAACCACCCTCTCAGTAAATTATCTTCTTCAGTAGAAAGTTCAGTTTTTCCCAACAAAAAAAAAATAAAACAGTATTTCTTATTTATAGAGAATCCTACTGAAAAATTCACTACCAAAACGTCAGATTTCTGCTATGTAGCAGTGCAAATCTGTTGAGTGAACAGTTTTAACAGCATCACTAGTACCACTGACAAGATTCTGAACTGGTCAGGAAGTTAGGCTCATTTCTTGCTTAACGATTAATTCTTTCCTAATGCCACCGTGTTTTATTGATGTCACCCCTTAGTTATTCTCCTCAGATCTTTGGATATATTACTGTAATATGCAGAATGTGAAATATTTTGGATCAGATCTTATCTACAGTTAGACTGGTCAGAAACGGCAGATGTTCGTAAACAACAAAAGTTAATTTAGTTTGTTGTCTCCCGCATTCCCTGCTACAACTGAAACGTGATTAAACTAATCCAGATGTGTCTTTGCATTTAATTCCATCTGTGTCACAGACTGTAAGGCTGTGATTTTCAGTGAATTATTGCATATTAATCTCCAGAGCCTTTGATATCTCGGTTAGTCTGATACTCTGTTAAAACTCACTTTTGTTCTCAGTCCTTGGTGTAAATCCTGAGATTCCTTAGACATTCATTAGTAGAGGTTTTATCGACTGCTAGCTATGCTGCTGCAGAAGTGTTAATCATAGCAAAATATTTTAAAAAGTTGAGATAGAAGCGATGAATCTCAATTCTCGAAGGCATTACTGCAATGTAAGTAAAATTATTGTAAGAGCTTGCAGACTTGAACTATATCCCTTTTACTGCTCCTTTTTGCTGAGAGCAAATGGACAAGTCTATTGCTACCTTTATAACCTCCAACTATGAAGACTCCAAGCAGCTGCCCAGGGAGGTGACTTGTCATCCCTGGATGCATTTAAAAGCGGTATAGTTATACAGCTCAGAGCCATGTTTTAGCAGTGGGCTCAGTGAGTTTTGCATTCAGACCAGTAGGTTCCAGTGTATTCCTCCCACACACAGAAAAGCAGCCTGCCTTCCTCCTTCAGCTGCCTTTCAGCAGTCGAGCAAGGCTCCAAGGTGCACAGTAAGATCAATGCAACAGAGCTTGGTTTTGATGCTTCTGGAAATGCCAACTTAGTGTACATAGGACAACTGTACCCAGAAATAGACTTGGTTAGAACTTGGTTTTTAAATGTTGTTTTAATAAGCAGTGCCATAACTTTGGGCTGTAAAAGATCTTTGGATTAATGATCTGGTCTCAGATATGGTTTTACCAGTAATAAACTGTTCCAACAGTAAATAAAACACTTTAGTAAGAGGGGAATAAAACTTGTTTTATGCAGGGATGTTTATCTAAGGTAACCTTGGTCTGCCAGAACAATGAGCTGTAAGATACTTGGAGTACTACAGTATTTGATCTCTTTATTGAGAAATCGTTTATTATAGCACCTTGTTTGCAACAAAGGATAAACTGCTTCCTGAATTGTGCTAATAAAAAGGTTTCCCCTCACAAATAAATTGAGCATTGCATTGTTTTAATTATATGGCTTTAGAATAGGCTGAATAGTTCATAATTATGGAGAAAAATCTATGACCTGCAGACTGCCCGTGTTTGAGTCAGGCTTCTATGTCTTTCACCTCAGAGACTGACACACAGGAACTGCTTTCTTTTGTTTTTACTTGTCTCAAGCAACTAGCGAGAAGGTGAGAGGAAATGGCCTCAAGTAACAGCAAGAGAGTTTGCATGCGATGTTAGGAAAAATGTCTTTACTAATAGAACAAGCATTTGAGCTGGCTGCTCGTGGAAGCGGTGGAGTCACCATCACTGAAGATGTTAAAAAACTGTAAATGCAGCACTTTGGGACATGGTTGAGTCAGCAGAGCGATGTTGGATTGATGGTTACATTTGATCCTAGAGGTCTTTTAGAATCCTAATGAGTCTAAGATTCTGTGATTCCATGACACCTTTATAAAACACCTAATTGTTATATAACCAACGAAATTCCTAGTACGTGTTTATGTAAAACCATGAGGACACCAAATCAACAAATATTCTGGCCATAGGAAAGAAAGCTTCAGCTTCCCTCTAGAATTGTTGATGTTTTGCATTGCTTCATCTCTGGTGTTTTGTTCTGTGAACCATAAAACAAAAACAAGGACACACGGTTTGTGGTACATACAAAAATGTCAAACCTATATCCCAACGGTACTGTAAGAGGACAAGCTGCTTTTTGCTGGGGTTTTGTTTTGTTTTGTTTTAGCTCAGCTTTTATTCATCAAATACCTTTGCAATACCTTATGATCATGGAAACATCTTAGTGTTTCTAGAACTTGATCTTAAACCAATATCTGGGGTTCTACAACTGGAACAGTGCAAAATTAATATGTTCAGAAGATCAGTCCAAAGCAAATAACTCAAGTATGTTTTTATTTTGCTTTCTATCTTGTTAGATAAATGTGGAAAAACCCTAACAAAATAAAACAAACCAAAAGTACTTGTCTATCAAGTAGTTTTTGACTGTCCATGCTTTCATCCAAACATCTAGCAAATCATGCTTCGCAGCTTTACTCTAATGATTGAGGCGTATGACTCGCAAAGAATATCAAGAATTATGTTTTTCATTGAGTTGCATGTTTGCATCATCCCATGCTTGAAAAGAAAAAAAAGAAAGAAAAATTACAAGGAATAAATAATATAAATAATTAGATTGCCAGTGACCACACATTTTGACAAATTTTAATTTCTCTCTGTAATATTGACATTTTGAGAGGCAATTGGGGCTTTTTTTTCTTTTATTAAAATTATCTTTGTCATAAATCCAGAACTCTAACGGAGAGGAAGTAGTGAAGCAGAAAGAATGCGCTTATTGCTTGTGGTGTCCTCTTCATCTTGCTAAGAGCACTGCCATTCTTCTAACTTTTTATGAACTACTTTCAGGCTGACTGTTTTCAGAGCTGTTGCATTTTGTGCCAGTAGTTTTGTACTGCAGCATCCGTTAGCAGAAAGTATGACACAGCAAGATATGAATGATTTAATAGCCAGCAGGATGTAGTTTTCTTTTTGAATATACTTTTAAAACATACAGTGGATACTTCAACTGATCAGCTCATTTGGCACTGATTTACTGAGATTTCAGTATTAAGCATCCTCCCCTTAATCCTGATATTTGTGTTTAGCTGTGGAATTTCTATCTCGCATTACATTGAACCTGAAAGCCCTGAGGACGAGCTAAATTAAAGTGTGGTACTAAGTATTTTTCCTTACAAATATCTAAAGGGGAGATTTTGTTTCATCTGCCTTTCATGTGTTAAACAGGAATTAGATGGAAATGTTCATATTAGTCTCAGTGGTCTTTGAGTCTATAAACACCCATTTGGAATTCTTCTCTGTACTTGGCCATTCAAGTATTTTCCTTTGCTTTTAGATGGTATCTTTTCTCCACCCCATAAGAATTAATAAGATTCATGTCTCCTCAGACTGACAGTCTTCTTGTAGCTTAAATTTAAGTGTTGAAGTAGTCTAAAACATCGCTCCTCTATAAAGCATCCCTGAACTACCATTCCCCTGCTGGCATGGACAAAATACTGTTGTCATTACACGAAAAGCTCAAATACAATAAGTAATTTGAATCAGTTGCTCTGAAAACAGCCACAGTCTCATTAGATTTCATTGTCAGTTCAAACAGTCATCAGTAAGAAGAAATAATTCCTTTAATTTCATTCAACTCAGTTAATAAAACTTCTGGGAAGTTCATAATGTATGTATTCTTTTTTATAATATCTCATCATCAAAATGTAAGCTTTGATTATCCAAGAAAATATTTTAAGCTTTATCAAAAAAGCCCCAGAATTAAGTGAAGAAACACTTACAGAGCTTTTGTACTTAGTAGATTTCACTTTGATCAAGAAAAAACCAATATTGACAAGATTTACTGTGTTCAGCACACGACTAAGAACAAAAATTCAGGCATGATCTTCCCTGATTTGGGCTTGTTCCATTTGTAATGAATTTTAAATCTTCAAACAGACACAGTTCATCATTTTCCTCTGCTACTCTGAGAAGAGATACCTCTCGGATCTTTGTGTGTGTTTATATGAAAGAAGAATTACCAAACAAAAAAGTGAACTGGCAAGATTCCAACATAGACCCTCTGGTCAAGTCCAAAACTCTATCTAAAAACAGAGCTACAAGGACACTTTATCCATGTGCACGTTATGTCACTGTAGGTGCAAAATGAAGATAATTTATGCTGTGGTACTATACCATGGGCACAGAATAAGATTAGAATCAGTTCATTTATAGGCAGAAGCAAAAATCTTCCAAAATTGTAATTTAAAAAGTCTGCTTTCTTCTCCCCTTCCCATTCTGACCACCTTAGACGACACACACGTAAGGACATCTTGCGATAATTACATTACAAACAGTAACCTGTCAGCATGCACTTCGTTGTCACGATTCACCCAACCAAGGCTTTGTGCTTGTGTCATTTCCCCAAGTTAAAATTTATATCTCAGACCAAAAGTTGCTTTCCTAATTTTCAGGACCCCTACCCACAGTGCTGTCATTGTGACATTCATTCCACTTTTATTTATATAGTGCCTGGCTTTAATTGTCCTCATTTACACTTTAAACAGAAGTGTTTATGGTTAGACACAATAATTTGGTTGTCTGGTTTCCTGATCTTTCTCAAAACCAGATTAAGTTCTGTATCTGCTGGTATCTGTGAAGACTGCTGGAGTTCAATACCTACAAACTCCAGGCTTCCCATTGCAGGGCTGACCACTAACAACAGAGATGTAAGTAAGCCTAGCCTAAGTTTTCAACCAGGTGTTTAAGGACTGGAAAAAGGAGATGTACATACCTCTGTTGGACTGCAAAGTTAGCAAGTGCAGGCAAATTCAGAATGATAAAAGGATTCAGGATACTGATTTTGAGTGCTAGCAAATGACTCATTGGTGGAAAATAAAAGCATTTTGGAAGTATTGCTTAGAGGAATTGCCTAGTTTTAGGACAGGAAATATAAATTTGATAATATGACAGGATGACAAGAGTCAAGAGCCATAAAATTCAGGTTTTGCAGAGTGAACTAAGGACACAGGTCAGTTTAGTAATGCCCAACTCTGGGTTAGGCAGCGGTTTTCTATTAAACCTGAAAAATAAATAAAGGCAACTTCTGCAGAAAGCAGGATGTTTGAAACATCTACACAACCATTACTGGTTTAGACAGAGAGACGGAAAAGGTAAGGCATGTTCCTTTGTGCTTGGACATCCCATTTGTTCAGAGAGGGTCTCCACTTGCATTACACGGCTAGCAAGCTTTCAGAAAGGTTTGTTTTTCTGGCTGGTGGGAAATTGCTGAAACTAGCCCTTTTTTCTCTTTATACTGTCCCAGAAGTAATTTGAATCTGACTAAAGATTTATATATGTAAGTCTGTCTTGGGATTTTGCTTAGCCTCTTCCACCTCAGTTTAGACCTGGGTAGGGGTAACCATGTATTTTCCAGGAGACAGAGTGAATCCAGGTAAAAGACTTTTCTTGTGCATAGACAACTGTAACAGGTTTGGGGTTTTTCTCTGTCTTCTTATCAGGCAGCAATTTTCTTCTTACACTAAGCAGGGTTCACATGTATTTTATACACTGAGTAATGTAATGAGTTTATATCTACCAATAGACATTTTTAATTAAAAATTTATAGCGATTTATACATAAAGAGTCACAGATGTAGTTCATTGTTAATTCTTATCTGGCATAACACAATAGTCACTTCATTTTTTTAAATGGCAGAGGATATGGGCTGCAGCCTGCATACAAGGTTCGAAAGACGTTGTATGTAATAGGCTCAGTTGGCAAAGATTAAATTTAAAAACCAAAAACCGTTCCCTTTCTGCCAGATGGATGAATAAGAGCTGTAGGTCATATCTTCTGAGCACTGATTTAGAAGGTACAATATAATAACTACTACCTTTGTGAAAACGTTTCATCTCATCTTGAATTTCTGTGACTGTACACTGTGCTTCAAAGGAAACTCTATAGACCTTAAAATGGAAAATTATGGATCTCAGTGAACAAGTTGTTTATGGAGAGCAGGTAGCTTCAGAAACAGAAGAAAAGCTTCAGGTTTGACTAGAAGTTGTCTCTCCTTGCATTTGCCAAACAGAGGTACAGGTGTTGAGGCACACGTGCACAGTATATGAGCAGACAAACGTGGGTAACTGCAGAAAATGCATAGTGTTTGTTAAATTTTTTGCTTTTTATTAAAAATGAGGTGTGAAGAAAGTGTTAAAACTGTACATTTCACATGTGGATTTTAATATACTGAGAATTAAAAGTATGTGCATGTCTATATGTGTGTACATACAAATTTCTCCCCAAAATTCTTGAAAAAAGGCACATTTTATTTTCCTAGTATTAGTCAAAGGCATAATGTGAAGTCAGTGTTCTAGAGAATTCACCTTCTTTTTTTTTTTGGTGTTAGCACACTATGGATCAGATTTACTGTAGCAGTATCTACATAAGTTTAGAAACATGAATGGGAAATGGAAGACATTTGGGAATGCAGGCAGTGCCACACCTTTGCCCTTCTGTAGCTTTCTAGTTATCAGTGATTCAGTTTAAACCTTGACTTACAATGCAGACTCAACCTTAATTTCTCCAAAGTAACTTAAGACCCCTTTTGCATTTGTTTTTCAATGGATTAATCATTAAATGAGGTATCTTTTAAACTTGGAAACAGAGAGCATTATGGAGAGATGATATAACCAAGAGTTATATCATAGAGGAGTATGAGACAAGAAGTATAGATGTCCTCGATAGATGTCATGCTTGATGGAATCAAACTGCATCAAAATAGACTTTAGTCCCTTTCTATACTAAACATGTCAAATACTTTTTCCATCAAACAGATGGATATGTATCATCATCATGGCCTTAAGCTGTACCAGGGGAGGTTCAGGTTGGATGTTAGGAAGAATTTAGAATTTATTTACTGAAAGGGTTGTCAGGCATTGAAACAGCCTGTCCAGGGAGGTGGTTGAATCACCATCCCTGGAGGTGTTTAAGAGAAGGGTAGATGTTTTGTTGGGGGACATGGTTTAGTGGTGATGATAGGGCTAGGCAAAGGTTGGACCCGATGATCTTGAAGGTCTCTTCCAGCTGAAATCATTCTATGATCAGTCTGGTTTTTCTGCTGCTCTAATCTCCCTTTGACCAAATAAGAATCCTGAAGCAATGTGTATCCATTTGTTTACCTAGCCTGACGTAAAATACTAAGTGGTGCCATCTGATCCATTGCTGTACTTACAGCAGCTCAATTATTAAGATTTATGCACAGATTCTGCTTGTTTATACTATGCATGGCCCTGATAGAGTTAATCTGTGTGGTCTGCAGTCTTTTACTATTAGAACAGAAAGCAGTAACTTCTTATCTGTTCAATAAATTTTAATATAACCTTTTATGTAACCATTACAATTACACACAAGAAGGAAAACTACGTCATATTACAGTAAATAGACAAATTAATTTCTTAAAACCTTTCTATGCCTTAAAATTTAGCTTTACAATAAAATGTATGAAACAGTTTTCCTTTTATATAGCACCTTGCTAGAGAAATTTGCCTCTGCAGTACAACATGTTCATTTTTAATATATTTTGATCCTGCTGTCCTGTGTTGAAAATGGCCTCGGTTGGTCCTTTGGGTTGGTGCTTGCAGTCTTAAGCACACCAAACAGCTCTTGGGTAGAATTTACCAGGCATTGAAGCAATTTTTTGGGGATAAGAAAGGACTTTATTGGACCCACACCCAAGAAAAAGAAAGAAAAAACTCCAAACAAGTAGATAAACAAACAGAAATTGCATCACAGTGCCATTACGCACATTCTGAGAAGATAGGAGAGAATTACGTAGCAGTCTTTGGCTTCAGATGAGAAGTCCTGGGGAAAGGGACATATACTGCAACAAACAGTGACCATGACCACCTTCTGGGCCAGAGACTCCCTCCCTGCTCTGCCGATCGTGGAGAGTCTACTCCAACCATCCACAGTCTCTTTCTCTTCTCACTTTCAGCACGGTCTCCAGGGGGTCGATGTGGCATGGCCAGCATTAGGCTAATCAGACCTAATGTTCAGATTGGTGTGGTCCTCCAGCAGCAGCAGCAGCGCTCAAGTGCAGCAACATACACTTCAAACCCCAGTTTCTCTGCATCTGCCAAAGATTTAAGTATCACAAGTCCCTTTGGCTTCTTCAATACACAGTCCAGTCAAGCAATGATGGAAAACATCAAATGCCCCTTTGGGCCTCTTTTCTTTCACTTAAGCATTTCCCAGTTTCTCAGTCACAGCTGTGACACAGCTTCTCTGCCCTGAGGCTGGAACAAAGCCAAGATAGTGTCAAAAACGTGGGCAGTGCCCTGTGTTTTTATCAAGATAGTGGCGGCAGCTAAAGCCCTTCCCGAGACTTAGGGGCTCTCTTCCCCATGGTTACAGGCAGTGAGGGGGTGCTGTAGCACAGCAAGGCTTTACACTCCAGTGGCAGTACGCAACACTGGCAGTGGCATGGCTCAGGGTGCCCTGTATGCCACAGCCAGAGCCACAGGTGGTAGCACACAACAGCTCCCCTCTGGTGTTGCTTCAGCGTGGAATCAGTGGCTGCTCTGGCATAGTGCGGGCCGGACACGGCAGCCCTGCTCCACTTGCGCCTTCAACAGAGCACTGCCAGATGCGTTCAGGCTTCTGGCCCATGGAGGTGGGGGCCGTGCAGCAGAGCAGGTGGATAGGGGGGGCAGCAGATCCGGTCTCCCCCCAGCATCTGTGGAAAGAGACAGTTTTCCGGAAGTAGCCCTCACTTTATAGGAGGCTTCCCCTGTCCTTGTCTTGTGCTACGATTCCAGTTGGAAGGGTGGGGAGGGGGATGGGGGGTGCGGAAAGAAATATCGCGTTTACATGCAGAAAAGCACAAGATAGCAAAACACCAGAAACTCATGGTTTTCAAACCATGACACCAGCACTACTCTTCAGTACATGGGAATGTTTTCAGTGTACCTTCTGGTCACAAAAATGTTCCTGTTTTATATGAGCCATAATTAATGTATACAAGTATAGTAGTGTATTTCACGGTATAACTTGCACGGATGAAATGTCTCTACTTTTCCTTTAAAAAGTATAGAAAACAGTATATTTGAAATATTTTTGGACATAATTTGAGAACAAATAGATCCAGGCTATTAATCTCTTTCCAAGAGTCAGCATTGGTTTTATAGTCATCTGACAGCACCACTTTGATATATGACTGCATTATCAGCCTAGCATGTTGATAAAGCTTAGTTGTAAACGCAGCTCAGAAGATGGAAAATAAACTTACTGGATTTATTTTCTCATCTAGAGAAAAAATAAATCTCCTGCTCTGTATGTATTTCCATTATAAGGAAATGTGGCTTTAAAACTTTACTGCTATTATTTGAATAAATTCAAATGATAGGCTCTCTGTTTTTCAGTAAGGAGGAATAGTCAATCATTACAAAGTGTAAACACATATTAAAGCATCATAAAATTCCAATAAACCATGTCTTTTAATTCTCGGACTTTATATCTTTTATTAAGTACAAATGCAAGACAGTCTTAAACTTTGTTCCTGAGTGATTACCCAGGTCTCTGAAGACCTGATTATTTATGATTTAGTTACTCTAAACTTGGATTAGATCTGTAATAGCAATGATAGCATCTGGAAGGCATTTTAGTAGGAGAAACTAAAATGAAATATCAGAGGGATGCGATATGAGGAAGAAGTGTGCTAACATTGGTTATGCAAATAGACCCTTAGACACTCCATGGCATCAACACCATTACAGCTTTGAGCTATCCTTTGAAGTACAGTAGTAGGGTTCTGATGCACAGTCTATTTGCTCAATTAATTTCTTTAAATCATATTAATATAGTTTCAAGTCTATAGCATAACCTCATTCCACTTCAAGGAAGGCAAATTGCCTTGAAAGTAAAAAGTATTGTAAACTTAACATTTTTACTTCTGGATAGAGCACAAGCTGGTTTTGGTACCTCGTGTGGAAATCTAAAGGATCTTTTTTGTGTTGAAATCAGAAATGAACTACGTACATTTTGTTTACTCGTAAAAAGGTGTATTTTATGGGAACAGCAATATGCTAATACAAAAGCGATAAAACATGCATCCAGCACAGTTATATTGTCATAAATATGTATATTATATACGTCATAAATATGTGCCAGGCTAATCTCAAAAATACTTCACTCAGAAGTCCACTTTGGTCCATAAGCCCCATTGTCCTCGTCCTCTAAGTGCATTCTGAGCACAGAATACACTACAGCTGCTGCAGACCAGAGCACAGGAGGCAACACATGCCTTTCCCAACCTGTGTATCCACATAAATCCCGTTGTGACTCTCCCCAGAACCATATGCAACCATTCATCAATTTAGGCTGCAGAAAGTGAGCAGCAGCAGCTGTGCTGAGGTGGGTAATTAATTTGAACACTCAGATACCTTGTCACTGATTCACACAGAAACTGCAAATCAAAAAGCTTTACTGTAATTAAAACAAAAATAAAAAATCACACACAAGGATCAGTTCAGAAGGTTTTACTCTTAGGTGTGGAAAATGATGACTTCTGTCCTGTTGAGCCTCCATGTTGTCTCTTGTTCTTCACAAATTTTAACATTAATTATTTAGGTTTCATGTCAAGGACTTTTTTCAATTTGCTGGGAGAAGAAGGGGTAAAAGAGACGTCAGCTATGGCGTTTTTTACACAGTTTACGTAGTCTATTAGGGCTGGGGGGGGCCTTCAAAGGTCATCAGGTCCAACCCTCCTGCTCAAGCAGGATACAAATTACTGAAAAGCAGAACCACTTGAAAAAAAAGCTAAATCAACTACACAAAAATGCATCAAGATGCGTCCTAAACATGTCTGGAGAAGTGGACTCCACAACCTCCCTGTGCAACCCATTCCAATATTTAATAACCCTTACTGTAAACATGTTTTTTCTCGTATTGAGGTGAAACTTCCTGTGTTCAATCTTGCATCCATTACCCCTTGTCCTGTCTGATGCAAGGACCAAACCTGGAACGCAAGGACCAAACTCAGACCAAACTTTTCTCCTGAATGTCTCCGGTCCATGAGAACAGCCTAGGTGTGTGACCAGAGAGTGTGTGAAAAGCCTTGGGGACGTGATGGCTGTTAATAATTTCTTATTGAAATGGAAGAATTGAATAAAAAAACAGCAATTACAATCCTGTAGCACTGGGACTCTTCCAGGGGTGGAAAGAAAGGGTCTGAGCTCTTAATCAAATGGCTGGGTGAAGGTTTAATCCAAAGTCTGCTACCTATACAGAAATAGAAGCGTGTACTGAGAGGAGAGGATGGGAGTTGAAGTTTTCCCTTCTAGTAGAGTACTTTAACAACAGTGTCTAAGTGCTCTTCCTGAGTGCGGGTCAGAAAACCTCGGGCTGCTCCATGTGAGAGAGAACAAGATCAAAAGGAGATGTAGAAATGCAGTCTAAAAATCCTGCTTTGGCAATGTCTTATGTAGAAGCACGATCAAGGGCTGCAAGATCAAGATCAAGCAGTTGATTAGCAGTGTGTCCAACAAGGTCATTCACACGTGTGAGGTTGCAGTGTGAAGAACCACAAGTATGGGTAAGGTCTTATTATAACCCTAGATACCCCTAGGGTCTCAGGAGATCCTCTGTGGCCAACAGGGCACCCATCCAACTGTGAAGGAGCACACAGGGCTGCTAACCTTGAAGAAAGCTGTAATGAATAAAGCTGAAACCCTCACTGAGGACTAACCCTCACTCAGGGGAAGCTGTTTCCAGCTGAGGCTTTTGGACCTCACATGAGCTGTATCTCCAGTCATGTCACGGAATCACAGAATATCTTTGTTTAGAAGAGACCTTTAAGAACAAATCTAACCTTCAACCCAGCATTGTCAGGTCACCCCTTAAGCATGTCCCTCAGCACGATGTCTATGTGCCTTTTAGATACCTCCAGAGATGTTGAATCCACCACTGCTCTGGACAGCCTGTTCCAGTGTTTAATAACTTGGTGAAGAAATTGCTCCTAACATAGAGCCTAAACTTTCTGTAGTGCAGCTTGCAGCCATGTCCTCTAGATTTGCCACCATGGTGTTCCTGCCTGGTCTGGTCTGGTCTCAGCCTGTTTCCGTCTTTAGGTCTGTGCCTGGCCATTCCAGGGTGGATCTGACACTGGTTCCACTCATTGGATCTGACCCAGATCCCTCCTCATGGTCTAGTGCTTGTTCTTTTCCACTGCTGGGAATTGTCCAAGGGCCAGGACTTGGTCTGCTGAAACTGCTTGCCACCCTGCTCAGCTTCTGGCTGTCAGGTCCTGCCCCATACCTGTCCCCCATAGTACCTGTTGGAGAGCAGTGTAGGAGAAAGGAACCTGGGGGTCCTGGTTGCCAGCAGGATGATCATGAGCTAGCAATGTGCCCTTGTGACCAAGAGGGCCAACAACATCTTGGCGTGGATCGAGAGAGGTTCTTCTCCCCCTCTTCTCTGCCCTGGTGAGACCACATCTGGAGTATTGTGTCCAGTTCTGGGCCCCTCAGTTCAAGAAGGACACGGAGCTGC
>JAOXOE010026463.1:0-21626 GCA_028565055.1 Phoeniculus purpureus
CTGTGGCAGGGGGATTGGACTAGATGATCTTTCGGGGTCCCTTCCAATCCCTAATGATTCTATGATTCTATGATTTTTTTATCTGACTGGCTACATATTAAACAAAAGTTTCTCACTTAACAAGGGTCTACATGATTTCTCAGTGGAAAGCAGAACATAATTTTTGTATTTATTTTCCACAGACACAAACATTTGGTGGTGGAGGAGGGAGCAGCTGTCTGGGACAGAACCAAAAATAAAACTTCTAGCTCATGTCATAGGCACTAGATCTTTCTTTCTTTGTTATATTCAGATATAATCCAAATTATTATAATACTAGCACTAAGGTATAGAATAAATTGTTAAAGCTAAAGCTTCTACTTGTTACTTGGATACCTGAAAATTCATTTGTTGCTCCTGTAACTTTTCCAGATGCCAAATCCGTTGCACCATGAGAGCATTCACTTGTTTTTCAAGTTCACTGAGTCTTTCGTGACAGTGGGGCTTCTCATGTTGACTTTGTGTGTTTGCTTGCTGTTCAGCAACTCGCTGCAGTTGTCTGTCTGTCTCCTGTAGTTTATGAAGTAATGCTGAAACTGAGTTAACTTTTGTTTCCAAATCATTTTGAACCTATAAGAGAGGAAAAGAAAGAAGGGGGAAAAACCCCTTACTGCAAAAGACGTGCAAGTAAGAAGAGAACAAAACATTTTTGCTTCCCAAAAGGTACAAATAAACTCCAAGTTAGCCTTAATATTTGGTGGTTTAGCAATACTATGAAATTCTTCTAAAATATAAATCAAACAGCCACTGTTCGTTTGCTCATTTAGCTGAATCCACATTATTTCTCTGTAGTATGGTAGTCAGTAACTTTGGGATTACTCACACACAGAAAACATAAACAGCCACACTCAGCATCTCTGGTTCTACCATAAACAGTTCCAGGCTGGCTTAGAACTTCTGGTTTAAGTGGAAATGAACTAACGTTATCACAACTTACTCACTTTAAGAAGCGGAGCTGTAGTAGCAATTGCAGCAGCAGTAGCTGCTGCAATTGTTGTTGCAGAATCAGCTTCCCTGTGTGCTGACCTGATGTCATGATCAACAGTTTCCTTTTTTTCTGTGGAGGCATTTTCTAAGAGTTGTACCTTCACCTCCTTAAGTACAGGAGGACTCTGAATTCTATAAAAATAAACAAATGCCTGTCAATAGCACTGTTTTCTCCACATCCCCTCCAGCAAATTATTTTCCACATTCAGCATTGATATCACTACTTATATAAAAGTGTTTCTCCTTGAAGCTCATGAAGCCTAAGAAACAATTTTATTCTCATCTTCTAGCACAACACAAGTAACTTCTCAGGATTATGTTACAAACTCTAACACTTAAAGGCATTTCCCTGTGATGGCTGCAATGAGGAACATGTTTACAGGTTGCATTTTGAGAAGTCCTGCTAAATTCCTGACCTTCAAGATTTCCAGTCTATGGCTTAACAGCATGTGTCCTTATATGTCTTTAAAAATATTACATGGTTTTGGCACTATTGTAAGGAATTCCTGTTTGGCACCGGCAATGAAGATGGTGAAGGACCTGGAGAATAAATCTTATGAGGAGAGATGGAGAGAGTTGGGGCTGTTTACTTTGAGGAAGAGAAGGCTTAAAGAAGACCTCATTGCTGTCTACAACTATCTGAAAGGACATTGTAGAAATGTCAGTGCTGGTCTCTTCTCACAGGTAATCAGTAATAGAACCAGAGGGAAGGGCTTCAAGCTTCAACATGGCTGGTTTAGACTGGACATCAGGAAAAAATTCTTCATGGAGAGTGGTCAGGCACTGGAATGGGCTGCCCAGGGTGGTGGTTGAGGTATCATCCCTGGATGTGTTTAAAAGTCACTTAGATGTAGTGTTGGGGGATCTGGTTTAAGGGTTAACTCGTAGAGTAGGGTTGATGGTTGGACTCAATGATCCCAAGTGTCTTTTCCAAACTGAATGATTCTAAGATTCTACGATTCTATGTATTACTTATCACAGCACATCTTGCCTGACCCTTGTGTCATTAATTATTAATTAAAATAGTCTAAAATACAAGAAAATAAACAAGATACTCCAGTGAGGTCGGTCTGAATGATAAAATGAAAACAAAAAGAGAAGCACAGTAGTGTATCTGTGCAGACACAGAACAGCTGAGACAGTAATAACACCACATACTTACTTTTGCTTTAATACTGCTCGCAAAGCCTCTTTCTGGCCAGCAGCATATTGAGAAATTAAAACATCATCTGTTGCGAAGGACAGGAATAAACTTTGTCAAGTTAACTGACACAAAATGTCTATTTTAGAGTTAAGACACAAAACTTTCTTTCAACATGAACAATTTAGCTGCAAAGAATCTGCTGCCTGCACAAACCACATTTTCTATTGCAGTAACAAATTGTTTCCCTTTATTGAGTAGCAGATTTAAAACATGATGAGAGTAAGAGTTAGGCTTCACTTAACACAAATTTATATAGGATTGAATGTCAGTATCAATGAAATCTATTTTGCTACACTGTGAAAATGACAATACCTTACCTTCATAAAATCTGGGGGGCAAATGCCCTACCATTGGTAACCTGAGCTCAGTCAATCCATTCAATAAAATCCTGCAAGTTCTAACTTGAAATAATTTCAATTAAAAAACACAGACTGTGTAATTAATATTTTCCCACAGTAAACATAAATTACAACAAATTTTCTTAATAGCTTCCAATTATGCTAAAAATATTGCAGGCTCTCTCTCACCCAATGCTTCCTGGGCCAAGGCAACAACTCAAGATGCAGGTTTGTTGTTTCTCTACTGTTAACAACAGTTAGCACACATGCTGAAAAGACAGCTAGCTGCTGCCTCTGTGAGTGTTAGAGAGGAAACTTGATTTTTTTGCTTTACATGGAGGTATTGATTTGTGTTTCTTTCACCTACACAGCCACAGATAACCAAGAAACCTGCTGAAGCTAATGATTTACTTTCCATAAAATGCCTTCGCTTCCCCAAATCTAACTGGATTAAAGGAAAAGGCATCAACAATGTATTTCTTAGGTTCTTAAGGCTTAAAACTACCTTTTTATGGCATAAGTTGTTTTCAGAAAACAGTGCACTTGTAGTATATTTACTCATCACTAGAAAATAATGAGAAAATGCTTTCCAACAAGGTCCCCTTCCCAAATTCTCTGTTCAGAGACATGAATAATTCAATGAGCAAAAGGAATCACAATGTAGTGATGCATGGGTAGAAGTCCCTCTCAGTTACTCACAAAAGCTGTGTAAGCCAGTGCAATGCCAGCAAGACTGAAGTAAAACTGGCACAATTTAGGGAAGTAAATGTGAAATTAAAAAAATGATCATATTTTTATCAAAGAAACCTTTGAATATTTTCACTCTAAAGTTTTTGCATTAAACAAAAACAGCTAAGATAAAATTAAAGTTCCCTTTTCCTCTTACCAGCTTCCTTACATAAAAAGGGACTGTAGCAGTACATCAATGTATCTCACCTCTAGATCTTCTGCAATCTTCTACTACTAGTGAAGGATCTTCTTGTATTGCACCCTCTTTAGGGAAATCCTTCAGAAGAAGAGCAGAAAAGCATCTGCTGTTAGTGGCCAAAATGTTAGAAGTGGGTGGAATTGCTGAATACAGAAACATAAGGGTCTCCCCACGCTAACACAAGGTCCCACAGTCTAAAGCGCATTAAGATCTCTACTGCAGAATCATCTGGACTTTGTAGTCAAGAACTCACTGAACATTTTAGGGATAGAAAAACTGGAAACATAATTAAAGTTTAAAGTAAGTATTCTAAGTGCTAAGCAAGTGTATTCTCATCATTTATGGTTAAATAATTAGTAGCAAAACTACACGTTAAAAACAAGCCTCGGTATTAACTAGGCAACAGGTAGAAGTAAACAAAGCCCCTCCAAACACTTCAGCAATAAGGTCACATCAGCAGCAGCTCAAAGAGGAAAGCAGCTCCTGAACCAAAGATGTGCTACACTTTCAGAGAAACCTTTAAGAAAAACGCTGTTCTCTTACGGATTGCAGAAAACAACAATAGCTTCTCTTACCATTTCTGATGAACACATAGGTTTTGTAAAATTCTCTACTGAAAGCAGATGTTCTGGTCTTCCTTTAGTACTCAGGAGTCCTAAGGAGTCCTAAAAAAAAGTAGTTTTACTGTGGTTATAATGTTTCATTATGCATTTCCTCAACTAACCTAAGTCTCAACATTTCTCCTCTGTATCTTTGACTATCTAAACGTAATAACTTTCATAACACAAATGACCAGAGTTTACAGATGTTAACAAATTCTGTGAGCAGGGATTACAGACTTGTTTGACTATGTCTGAAAAACTCTCAGAAAAACAGATCAGTAAGTAAGTCAATAAAATCTATCTCAAACTCCAACCTAAATATCATAGGAACAGAGAAAGCTACTTGTCTGAAGACAAAGAAAACTATCGTTATTTTATGGAAGGACACAGAGGACAGTAAACATGTTAGTTACGCCAGAGACTAGTCTGTCTTCCTAACACTATTAAAATTAACATCTTCTGAATCTGTTTGAACCTTGATCCTAAAAAGACTAAAATCCCTTCTTCAAACTCTGAAGTCTGTTAAAGAAGCAAAACAAATGCTGCCCAGGGAAGTTGTAGAGTCTCCTCCTCTGGAGACATTTAAAACCCGCCTGAACACGTTCCTGTGAGATTTGATTAGGGGATCCTTCTGTGGCAGGGGGACTGGACTGGATGATCTTTCAAGGTCTCTTCCAATCCGTAGCATTCTGTGATTCTGTGTGATTCTGTGACTACATAGCACAGTTCTGAGTTTAAAGAATGTGTAGTGCATCACTACAGTCTCATTCTAGTAAAAAAAAGACCTAAAATAGTTTTCTCAATACCACTACAAATAGGTTCTTTCTTTAAAGTTACAGAAAAGGATGCCATTAACTGTATTGATTTTGTTTGTGCACCTTATTGGTAGTGGCAGCTGACCAGTGTGTATGTTGTTTGCGTCAAGTAAGTAGGGTTTAGGAGGGAAAGAGTTGGTTTGCTTGTTTTGTTTACAAGAGAGCAAAAGGACAAGAACAATTTTAAAGGGTAAAATGTAGAGTTATGACATATAGTAGGGGAACCTGGTCTCTTTTTCCTAAGATTCTTTTGAATAATTGTTTAACTGATCAGCACTGAAACTCATATGGTTCCATAAGACCTCAAAAAAACCCTCTGTGAATCATAAGGCTAGAGCTAAATGACTTTCCCAGCATGCCTACTTCTAACATTCAATATTTACTGCCTTTCAAATAGCCAACGAACGGTTCTTTTAAAGGCAAGTTTGTATAGCACAGCTTGAACAAGGTCTCCAGAAAACAGTAATCTTTAAAGAAGCAGAGAAAGAAATGTTTAAAAGATTTTTGACGTCTCTCTCTCTCAGTACAGAAGTACAAAATAATTCCCAACATTCCATGAAAACACCAAGATCAACCAATCACCACCATGTTCTGGGCTGCTTCAAAAGAAGCAGTGTCAGTCGAGGGAGGTGATTCTCCCCCTCTACTCTGCACTTGTGAGACCCCCACCTGCAGTACTGGGTCCAGTTCTGGAGTTCCCAACATAAGAGGGACATAGAGCTCATGCAAGGTGTCCAGAGAAGAGCAACTCAAATGATCAGAGGGTTGGAGCACCTCCTCTATGAGGACAGGCTGAGCAAGTTAGGGTTGTTCAGCTTGGAGGAGGCTCCCATGTGACCTTCAAGCAGCTTTCCAGTATCTAAAGGGGGATACAAGAAAGCTGAAGGAGGGCTTTTGACACAGGTGTATGCAAGAAGACAAGGGGAAAGGGTTCCAGACTTGAAGAGGGGAGATTGAGGTTGGCCATTAAGAACAAATCCTTTGCTGTGAAGGTGGTGAGATGCTGGAAGGTTTCCCAAGGGAATTGTGGCTGCCCCATCCCTGGAAGTATTGAAGGACAGGTTGGATGGGGTCCTGAATAATCTGATCTAGCAAAGGTATTCCTGCCTATGCAGAGGGTCTGGAACTAGGTTATCTTTAAGGTCCCTTCCAACCCTGTCCATTCTATGAAATACTGTGACTACTCATTGCTGTCAACTTGCAGAAACAATATTCTCTTAGGCAAAAATTTGTTTGCTGACTATTCCTTAGTAACAAAAGCAAAGAGATACACATGGTGTCTTAAAAGATGAGGTAGAAACTATATTAAGAACTCTGACAGACTGGAAAGGCATTAGTCTTCTTAACCCTCTTATTTAGATCTCAGCACACGTCTTGTTTGATCCCCTGACACAGCCTAACACCTTCCTACCTAGTAAATGTGTGAAATACCACAATGAGAGTCATGGCGTTTCTGACAGAAGACTATAATTGCCTAATGATGATGGACTGGAGTGGGTCCAGAGAAGGGTCTAGAAAGCAAACCTTGTGAGGAGCAGCTGAGGGAGCAGGGGCTGGTTAGTCTGGAGAAGAGGAGGCTGAGGGGAGGCCTTATTGCTGTCTGCAACTACCTGAAAGGAAGATGGAGAGAGGTGAGGGTTGGTCTCTTCTCACAAGGAACAGGACAAGAGGAAATGGCCTCAAGCTGTACCAGGGGAAGTTTAGGTTGGTCCTGAGGAAAAATTTCTTCCTGGAAAGGGTCCTCAGGCTCTGGAACAGGCTGCCCACGGAGGGGGCTGAATCGCCATCCCTGGCTGTGTTCCACAGTCATGGAGATTTGGAGCCTCAAAGCTAACCCGAACCCTTCACGGTTACTCATCCAGCACCCGGTGCCTCTCCGCAGCGATCCTCACCTCATCTACGGCCATCAGCCCCTGTGGAGCGCGAGACCGACGGACATCGGCCGGACTGCCGAACTGAGGCCAGACAGACGGACAGAGCTCCGCTGCCAAGGAAACAATCCGCTCCCTCAGCGCGTCCGGCGGGAAACCCGCTCTGCGTCCCCGGCGGTTCCGCAGCGGCAGATTCGGCATCCGCAGGCTCCGTAGCAGCAGATTCGCCACCAGGGGGTTCGGCAGCGGCAGATTCGCCTCGTATCGAATCGTCGGACTCGTCGGGATCGGCCCCGCCCCTCGCGCGTGGTCCGGGCTCGTGGCGGTGGGGTGAGTGCGCGCGGGCCGCGGGGCCCCTCCTGAGGGGAGGGCGGACGGGGCTGAGGAATGGGGATAGCTGTCGGTCCTTATGCGGGTGGCTGAAAAAAATGTCCTTTTAGGGGGATTTTGCTAGTTCCGAGGTGAGGAGGGGGCCCCCGGCGGGTGCGGGGCTGGGGCCTAGCGAGGGGCTGCCCGGGTCGGGACGCTTGAGGTGCCCTTGAGAGCAGGGGACGGAGGATGCGGTGTGGAAGGGTGAGGCCGAAGTGTTGCCTTCGACCATGCCAGCGCGGCCTGTGGCCTCACTAGGTCACAGGTATCAGCCAGGGCTGATGTAGCATAAAAGGAAGGCCACGTGCGGAAAAAACGGTCTTTTCTCCCCTTGTGTGTTCATTCTGTTCTGAGAGGGTCTCTGATTTCGGACCTGCCGTGTTGCCTCGTTAGGAGACTTCTGACGTTGACCTTTTATCGTCAGAGCAGCGTCCGTGTCCTAGAATCGAACTTACTGCTGTCTGCAAGCTACCTGAAAGAAGGGTGTAGAGACCTGTGAGTTGGTCTTTTCTCACAAGGAACAAGGGACAGGGCAAGAGGAAACAGCACCAGGGGAAGGTTAGGTTGGGCATGAGGAGAAACTTCTTCATGGAAAGGGTCTTCAGGCCTTGGGACAGGCTGCCCAGGGAGAGGGTTGAATCACCACCCCGGACATGTTTCATATTTGTGGAGATCTGGAGCTTAGGGACAGGGTTTAGCAGTGGCCTTGGGACACTTGGATTAATGGTTGGACTCAGTGATCTTGAAGGTCTTTTCCAACCTAAACCATTCTGTGATTCTATGAATTATAACAACCTGTGCACTGGGTACATCTTTTTATCACAGAATATGGGTTTGAAGGAACCTCAAAAGCTCATCTACATCCAACCCCCGCTGCCAGAGCAGGGTAAGCCTGCAGCACCTGGTGTACCCAGATATCCAGCCACCTTCTTACCAGTCCCTGTCTGATCTCACCATGTGTGTCTGAAAGACAATTGCAGTGTGCAGAATGAGAGGAAAACCTGTGTTGACCACACTAGAGTTAAGAGGAGAGGCTGGACCACAGTGTGATAACAAGTGTGATGAATTTATAGTGAGTGTATCTTCAGAGACCCCCTCCCTCCATAAAATGTGGCTCCTTGCAAAAATGTTGAAATAAATAAAATCCCCAAACACAGGCCTTGTTTAGTTGCCATGGAAAAGGAGACTTTTCAGCTCAGGATTAGGTCAGAGATACTCATTACATCAGTGGAAAAAGAATTTCCTTGCTGCAGTTCACAGTGTGACCTTTCCTGTAGGAGCTCTGGGCTGTGAAATGGGAGGCAGGAGTTTCAGCTACTTGGCAGGACAGTAATGATTATCAAAAGTTTTGTCCCAGTTACTGGTGCTTAGGAGTTACCTTCAGGTGCCCTCAGCTTCTGAAACTCTGGAGAAACAGCTGGCGAAGCTGCATTCCTACACAGAAGTTTTAAAAGAGTTCTGAGCTCTGTAGTTCTGGCTCCTGGAACAGGTGATTGACCTGGTTAGGTGGGAACCCTTCACATAATCACTGCTTTTATTTACTATATGAGCTTTAGCTTTTTAAAAACACTGTTGTTCTGTAGTGATTTCTTGTTCCCATGGCAATGGGAATGGCAGCCACAGCAGAAGGAAATGTTAAGAGGTGTTTTCCAGATTCTAAAGCAGGCCTGGGAGCCTCTATTAACTTTGGAAAGCAGAGGGAAAACCCATAGTGCCTAACTATGAGTAATTAAAACCTCAGGCTATCCTTAGCTGCTAACTTTGCTGGGAGAGGCTTATCGAATGATGTCTCTTCAGAGCATCAAAATAAAATTTGTAATTTCTCCAGGGGCCCTTCAAGAGATTTCCCAGCTGTTGCTACTTCTAAGGTAAACCAGCATGTCCAGACCCTTTGACACCTTGTTGCAGAGGATTTTTCAGAGGTATCTGCTTCCATCAGTTGACACATAACTGGATTTTTAAATCACATTTAAATGAGAAGGCATCCCTGCTTTCTTTGAGAATAAACTAGACATCCACATTTCTGGGAGTGTTCAGGTAGCACAATTTAGCTGTTAATGCAGCTGTCCACAACTTACAGACACTGAGGAAGGGCACAGAATCACAGAATTATTTAGGCTGGAAAAGAGCTCTAAGATCATGCAGCCCACCAACCCATGACCTAATATCACCACAATCAGCTGGACCATGGCACTAAGGGCCACAGCCAGTCTGTCCTTAAACATCTCCAGGGATGGAGACTCCACCACCTCCCTGGGCAGCCCATTCCAGTGTTTGATCACCCTTTGCAGGAGGAACGGCTTCCTAACATCCAGCCTAACCCACTCCTGGCAGCTTCAGGCCTTGCCTTCTCTGTCCTGTTGCTAGTTTCCTGGGAGAAGAGCCCGACGCCCACCTGACTACAAATTCCCTTCAGGTAGTTGTAGAGAGGGATAAGGTCCATCCTGAGTCTCCTCCAGGCTAAACACCCCCAGCTCCCTCAGCCTCTCCTTCTCAGACTTTCCCTCCAGTCCCTTCCCCAGCTTCATTGCTCCTGTGGGCCTGCTCCAGCCCCTCACACTCTTTCTTGAAGTGAAGGGCCTGAAACTGCCTCCAGTACTTGAGGGGAGGCCTCACCAGTGCCCACTACAGGGGAAGAATTACATCCCTAGTCCTACTGGCCACACTATTTCTGACACAAGCCAGGATGCCATTGGCCTTCCGTGCCACCTGGGCACCCTGCTGGCTCATGTTCAGCCAGTTGTCAACCAGTACTCCCAGGTCCATCTCTGCCAGGCTGCTCTCCAGCCAATCATCCCCTAGTCTGTAGTGCTGCCTGCTGCATGGAAAGTTAAGATACCTGTAAAGGGACAAATCCTTCAGACACTTAAAATCAGATAGTGCCACTGTGCTCATTTAGTCAAAGCTGTTTCCCAAGCACAGGGTAAAAGCTTTGTGGAGCTACAGTTCAGTAAATCTATAATGCTTAGCCTGCCAGCTGCTCACAGAAGGAGAGATCAAGTTTGTTGTGAACATGCGTAATGAAACAATAATGGGTGTGAGAGAATGATGCTGACAGTTGGAAATTTTTACTTTCTGTGCTTGAGAGAGGCCAAAAGTCTTCCGTGCGCTCTGCCGTTTCCAGATCATTGAGTTCAACCACTAACTCAACTGTCCCAAGGACATGGCTAAACCCTGTCCCTGACCTCCATATCTCCACAATTGTGAAACACGTCCAGAGATGGCAATTCAACCCCTTCCCTGAGCAGCCTGTCCCAAGGCCCGAAGATGCTTTTCAAGAAGTCGTTTTTCTTCATGGCCAAACTGACCTTCCCCTGGTGCAGCTTGAGGCTGTTTCCTCCTGTCCTATCACTTCTTCCTTGTGAGAAGAGACCAACCTCCACATCTCTCTGACCTTCTTTCATGTAGCTGTAATACAGTGAGAAGGCCTCCCTTCAGCCTCCTTTTCTGCAGACTAACCAGCCTGAGCTCCCTCAGCTGCCCTCACAAAGTTTGTTCTCCAGACCCTTCCCCAAACTTGTTGCTCTTCTCAGGACCAGCTCCAGCACCCCAGTGTCTTTCTTTTATTGCGGGGCCCAAAACTTACCCCAGTACTTGAGAGGAGGCCTCACCAGTGCCCAGTACAGGGGGACAATCACTTCCCTACTCCTGCTGACCACACTGCTTATGATAGAAGCCAGGATGCCATTGGCCTTCTTGGCCACCTGAGCACACTGTTGTCTCATATTTGGTTGACTGTCAGTCAGTACACCCAGGTCTCTAAGTAACACCTTTCTTCTAAGCAACCACAGCCCATAGGTTCTTCTTCAGAGTAGCCTGTATGACTTGCCTGCCAGTGACAAGTTCTTGGTAGCAAAGTTTATGTGTCTTAAATCCAAGAATTCTCTGTGCTCTTTACCTGCAATCCCTGATGTGGCTGCCCATGTGGTGATGAGTATGATGGTAAAGAGATGTTCTAATCCTTCTGCTGCTAGGCAGGGTTGTACAGAGCTCCACAGTGCTGTAGTTTTCTTCCTGTTGTAGAGATAATTATGAATGTCTTTTTGTTCTTGCTCACAAGTGTTGCTTACCCTCTCCCTTCCCCCTGCTGAGAGACTGGGATAAATCTATTCCAGCATCTCAAGCTGTCTGAATGTCTAGCTCACCATTTGGCAAAGCCTAGCGCAAGATTAATTGTCAGCAGCTCTTCCTAAAGGGCCGGATAAACTGTTTTCACAGAGATTACACTTGAATGCTGATTTTTCTTCCACATGTTGATGTGAATTAAGCTGAAGGATCTTGTCATCACTTAAGTTGCCTGTCTCATCTGAGACAGGCCTTATGTAACATAGAAATTGAGGAAGAGGGCAAGTAGCTTTCAGTATTCTTCTAGGAAACGTGCGGAGATGCTTTCAAGCCTTAACTTGTTCACCATGCTGGATTAAGAATTGAGTCTTCCTTGAGGATAGCTGGTTAAATTCTTGGATCTATGGCTTTTCATTCTTCTTTTTTTTTGTTTTTGCTTCCTTAATTTAAGGCTATTCTTATTCTGTGTTTCCTTGCAATTAATTCACTATATTAAGTGGCCAGAACATTTGTTCTGGTTAAGCTGTTTCGGAGAAGCTGCTATTTTCCACTTGTCTTTTTTCCTTACTATTTTTACAAATGAAGTCACTGAAAACACAATTCTAGAAAAAACTCAATGCTTGCTTTTCTTTTACATTCTAAGTTTACTTAGAAAATCTTTTACTTCACTTTTACAGAATCACAAACTCTTAGGGATTGGAAGGGACCTTGAAAGATCCCCTAGTCTAATCCCCCTGCCACAGCAGGATCACCTAGACCAAGTCACAGGAACATATGCAGGCGGGTTTTAACTGTCTCCAGAGAAGGAGACTCCACAACCCTCCAAGGCAGCCCATTCCAGCGCTCTGTCACCCTCACCTCTTCTCATATTGATGCGGAACCTCTGGTGTTCCAGCTTACACCCGTTGCCCCTTGTCCTATCATTGGATGCCACTGAGCAGAGCCTGGCTCTGTCCTCCTGACACCTGCCCTTTCCAGATTTGTCAACATTAATGGGATCACCCCTCAGTCTCCTTTTCTCTAAGGTAGAGACCCAGCTCTCTCAGCCTTTCCTCATCAGGGATGTTACTTTCCCATCATCATCTTTGTGGCTCTGCACTGGACTCTCTCAAGCAGCTCTGTGTCCTTCTAGAACTGAGGGGCCCAGAACTGGACACAGTATGCTGGATGTGGCCTCACTACTTACTTTCTAAGTTCAAAAACATTTATCTTTTTATTTAGAGTAACTTGAACTGTTTGAAGTGCTTAAAAAAGTGTTTAAAGTTACCAAGGTTTCATACCTGGAATTATCTCAAATGTTCTTCTAACTGAATACATTTCAAGTAGGTAAATTCCATGTGGATGACTTGAAACTTGCAATTAAACAGCCTTCAGGGAGGTGTAGAATTCCACTCTGCTGTCAGATGATAGGATGAGATACTAATGATAGGATGAGAGAAAATGGCCTCAAGTTGCATCACAGGAGGTTTAGATTGGATCTTAGGAAGAAATTCTTTCCTGAGAGAGCAGTTGGGCACTGGAACAGGCTGCCCAGTTTAAAAATTGAGTAGCTAGACTACTTGAGGTCATGCTATAGGGGATGTTTGGATTAGGGCTGGATTTGATGATCCTGGAGGTCCTTTCCAGCCATGATGGTTCTGTGATTCTGTGTTGCAGTTACTAGGTTTCCTTTGTTTGTGAAACTCCACTTTTATCTCCAGAATAGGTGCGTGAATCACACGTGGTGGAATATGGCTGGACAAATATCAGAGTCTGACCAGATCAAGCAGGTAAGACACTGTCTTTGTGAGCTGTGTGGTGGCTGTGGAGATCATAGAATCATAAGCAATTTCATCTTGTATTATTTTGTCATTTAAAACATGCAGAGCATGGAGAAGCACAGAGTTTAATTTCTAATCTGAGCTAACCCAGATGTAAATGATTTTTCATTGAGAGACTCAGTATCTGAGAACCAGCCCAATGTTTTGCTAAAACGTTCTGATAGTGAAATTTTCTGTTGTCACCAGAGGGCCCCTGCAGCTATGTGTAAGAAAAATGAATGTAGATGTTTTTTTAATCCTCACTGTCAGTTCAATTTTTATTTATAGTTTAAGGAGTTTCTTGGAACATACAACAAACTTACAGAAAACTGCTTCCTGGATTGCGTCAAGGATTTCACCAGCAGAGAGGTTAAGCCAGAAGAGGTAGGTAAATGCTTTTAAAAATGACCCTCTGGCACAATTGCTGTGAAGCATTCAAATTTCAGAAGCAAGTTAAAGACAGTTTTGATCTTTCAAGTAGCAAAACCACTAGGTAGCAGTGTTCAGTGGAGTGTGGACGTCTGGGACGCGCCTTCTCAGCGAGAAAGGAAGCGAATCAGTGGAAGGAATAGTTTTGTCTGTACTTTCGCTTCTCCAAATACATCCAAAAGCGATGACAAATACTTCCTTGCCCCGTTTACAAAAAGAAACCAACTGACCAACCAAAGCCAAGTGTTCTTGGTGTGTTAGACCAGCACCTACAACCAATGTGTGTGCTTGACAAAACTCTTGAGATTTTGTCATTATCTTTTGTTCTGAGGGAATCCTCTTCATCTTACCTGAGTGTCGGCAGTTTATTGCAGTTCTGTGTATTTTGTTCTCTGAGCTATCAGTGAAGGATCTTGTGCCTCAGCTGATACAGACATGGAAGTTGCCCACCTACAGCCTGTATCCTATTCTTTGAAGGTACAGCCCTACTGGTAACGCTTGTACCTCCCCACATTCCCTGAGTGTAGTGAGTAACAGAAACATGGGCCTGCAGAGCTCTGGCTGTTAAATCCATGTCTCAAGTTTGCAGGTAGCTCCATCACACAGTTATCTGAAAAAAGATGTGCTCCACAAGATCATTTGTGTGAATGTTACCTCTCCTCTCCTGTTCAGGGGCAGTTTCAGAATCTGATGTTTTAGGGTAAGGGGGCAGGGCCTTAAGCTGCACCTGGACCTGAAGCTGTGCCAGGGGAGGATTAGGTTGGATATTAGGATGCACTCCTTAGAGAAAGAGTGATGAGATCTGGAATGGACTGCCCAGGGCAGTGGGGGTATCCGGATCCCTGAAAGTGTTTAAGGACAGACTGACTGTGGCACTTAGTGCCACGGTCTAGGTTGTGGTGATGTTAGATCATGGGGTAGGCTGGATGATTGTAGCAGTCTTTTCCAGCTTGAATAACTCTGTGATTTTGTTCAAGGTAGTTGTAACCTTTGATCGACTCTGCTGGCAGGGAAAAAACATCTGAAGTTTTAAACTAACTAACCAGGGTAGGGTCCTCATTTCTCCAAACTTCTCTGCATCTGCTTTAGTGGAATTTTTATTGACTAAAGAGCTCAGAATTATTCCGGTGAAGGTCTTGGTACTTTCACCAACTCATTTTTAATTGAACACCACAAGGAGTGTCAGCTAACAGGACTGACAGAGATGTGTGAGGCACAACCTCTTTACCTTTTGGGGATGGTTGTTTTCAGTAGAGGATTATACTTTTCTTCTGCTACTCAAAATCTTCCTTGAGTTTCTTTTAAAAATAATGCTTCACAGCTTTTATTGAAAACCTGGGATCCACAACCAAAGAATGCTTGAGGGGAATTAAGATTACTTAAAAGGGTCCCTGGCCTTGGAACAGGCTGTCCAGGGAGAGGGTTGAATCACCACCCCTGGACATGTTTCACAGTCGTGGAGATCTGGAGCTTAGGGATAGGGTTTAGCAGTGGCCTTGGGACACTTGGATTAATGGTTGGACTCAATGATCTTGAAGGCCTTTTCCAACCTAAACCACTCTCTGATTCTATGGTCTGCTCTTTTTTTGCTTCTGTGATTTGCAAAGGGGCCACATCTAGCAGTACAGGAGTCATCTGTTAATGATGGAGGGTTGGAAGAACCTTTCTTATGGTTGGTTTCCTCCATAATGATACATTTCAGGGTTTCTTGCATAGCAGCTGGCTCTGGCGCTTGCCAGAAAGAGGAAACCAGTCTAGATGGACCACTGGTCTGATCTGGAATGAAAATTCCTGTGTTCTTATTTTAAGCTGTCATTTCATATTAAATAATTAAGATTCAGATCTCCATGAATCTCCTTTGAGATTTTACATTTGAAAAAACCAGCTTCTGACATCTGCCCATACAGCAGCTCTGCCCTGCAAGCCTGGACTTTCTTCGGCACCCCACTGCAAACACCACACCCTCTGGGAGCAGCAGCTTTGGGGTAGTTCCAGAGTCTCTGTCCCAGTCAGGCTTCACTGTGACTGAACTGGTTTTGCTGCAGCTGATGCCAGATTAAAGAGAGGGAGGAGCAGGAGCTGGGGGATGCGTGTAGCTGCACGGGGTTTTTGTCTTTACATTTTCAGCCTCTGCTTTTCACATCCCTTCATGCTGAGCAGAATCTCAGCAATTTCTGGTTTTCTAGTTGTCTTGCCTTTCTATCTACATGTAGTAACATTTACAGCAGTAATGAGGTTTAAAGCCAGGATACAGAACATCCAACTGCTACAACTGTTTTTCAGAAATAACCTCTTAACTCTTTCTCTACAGCTAAAGAAAAAGCTCCAACCCTCTAAATTTAAAAAAATAGTACCATGGGTGGAACAGATCTTGGTATTTCTTTCCCTGCCCAGGTGACAGAACTTCAGAGCATTCTCTGGTTGCTTTTGTGAAGGGTAACTAAGGAGGTACAGGAAGACTGACAGAGCTAATAGAACAAGGTCAAAACAAGGGTTCAAGTGAGCAGGGACACTTGTCTGTCAAACATAGTGACTGCAAACAGAATTTACAAAAAGAAGATACTGATGTAGTAGATTTATCATGAAATAAACTGTTTTATCTACTTGAGCTTCACAAGGATGGAATGGTAATTTCTCTGGGAGGTCTTCTATGAAGACTTTCATGTGAGAATGAATATTAAAAGATGTTTCAGATGTCCCCTGAAAACAGCCGTCATCTTGGGATGATGGCATCACCTCATTGTTTGTCCCTGTATACGATTGTTCTGGGTCCCGTTTGGGAGAGTGTTTAACTGAAGCCTTCTCTTTCCTCCTCTAGATGGCTTGCTCAGACAACTGCCTACAGAAGTATTTAAAAATGACACAGAGGATCTCCATGAGATTTCAGGAGTATCACATTCAGCAGAATGAAGCACTAGCAGCTAAAGCAGGACTGCTTGGCCAACCTCGTTAAATAAGAGCACTCTGCTCAGACTTTACAAGCGGTGCCAGTGTTCACTGGGCAGCACACTCTGGATTTTCTACTGTCAGGATATATGTCCAGCAGCTCAGAAGAGAGTTCTGGATGCTCTTCAGACAGTGGAAGCCATGAAGGGTTAAACAAGACATTAGTTATGGTGGACTGGCAGTGGAGTCTGTTTCTGTGGTGCTTTTCTCTCTATGATGCAGTAATACCAATACAAACTTTTCCAGGGCCCAGAGACTCCTATGTTTAAATTTCAAGGGAAGGAAGGAAGGGTGATACTTCCTTTCTGCTAGGGTGGAAAAAAAGTGTCATACAGGAAATACACTTTTCTATTTAATTCAAGTGAAATAAATGGGAACCATATGCTTGTTTGCATGTTCGTTCCAAAGACTCATTTTCAGGACGCTGCTTGAGGGCAGCATTTCCTTTGCTGTGGGTTCATTCCTCCTGAGCGACTACAATTTTTTCATTGCTGCTTTAAGTTGATGATGGATGACTGAATTAGAGACACTGTTCCAGGAGGCGGGGATTTGTGAGCGGGGTATTTCTTTTCATCTGGGAAGAATTTGTGTTAAACTTTTCATCATTCAGACTCTCCTGGAGCACTGGATGACGACAATCAGCATATCAAGACAGGAGTGGTTGAGTGGCTGTAACTAATGAGCTCAGGTAGGCAAGTAATGCTATGCCAGCTTATCCCTAGGTTGCATTTGCCTTCTAGTAGTTTACAAGAGGCAGGATTGGATCATTAGTGGTACTTGTGCCCAAGGCAGCTTCTCAGCACTACTTGTTCCCTTGGGGAACCCCAGGGCTCCTCCAAACCCACTTTTTTTGTCTAAAGCGGTGATGGGAGCTTGCTGGCAGCTTTCTCCTCTAATGGTGTGAATGCCAACAGAAAGCACAAGGTGTGCACCAATGCAAATCCTTTGTTTCATCCTTTGTTTCTTGTGAGATGGGTTTGGAGGGAAGCTTGTGTAAGCCAGCTGTACTGATCAGGGAGTGGTTTGGCTTTAGAAAAAACTTTGGCCTTCTGAAAGGGTCTTGAGAGCTGAAATCCTGTGGTTGGATTGTCGGAACAGTGTAACAATAGCAACCAGGCACATTTTACTTCTAATAAAATACATAGAATTGCAGCATGAAATCATAGGATGGTTCAGGCTGCAAGGGACCTCAGACATTAGTTCCAACCCCCTGCCATGGGCAGTGACACCTCTCACCAGGCCAGGTTGCCCAGAGCCCCATCCAACCCTCAGTTTGAAAGAATTGTTTCTTCCCACCTGTTTTTTTCCCTTACTACTCAAACTCTCAGCTATTCAGGCTGATTACTTGGCCCTGCTCTGCTTGCTGCTCTTCAAAACATGTGTCCCAGCTCTCTGCAGAAATCTGTTCATCTGGCTTCCAAAGGTGGAAGAAACAAGTATATTCCTACAATCTCATTTACATGTGTCTTCTGTGAGCCGTATCACAGCTCTTCTCTGCGTAGCCTGTGCCTGGTTACCTTGGAGATGGCAAAGAGCTAACTCGAAAATAGTAAAGGCTAAAAAAGAGCCCAAATAAGGCAGCAAGTCTCCAGTGCACCTTGGGTTTTTCAAAGGAATTACAGGCTTATGTCTGCTTGTTTGCTACAATTAAGCCACTAATGTTATGGAAAACTGGAAATAATAAATCCATTTATTATTAAAAATTTAAGGCTTTATTTTAAATAAAGTCTTTTTGTTAAGCATAGGAAGTAATGCATTAGAATTACCCCTTTTTCCGTTGTGCTTCTGTGTGCAGAGAGCAGTTGCTTAAAGTGACAACTGAAGCAACAGGAGGATGTTCACGTCTTCAGGCAAAGCTCCTTTAGGCTTGAAGTGAGGGGAGTTAAAACCCATAAATAATGGGTTTCCTTAAAGTTTCAGTGTTTGGGGATTCAGTAGGAAGATGTTTGAATATTTGTTACAACTGATTTAATGTACAAAAGGTTATGCAGGTAGTGGAGGGGCTGAGTTAGTAAATCACTCCCAGGCTCAACAGTTGCCTTTTCTTCCAGGTTTAAAGCTGCCTCAACCTGTTGTTATTTGAGAAAACCAAGTAGTCTTCAAATCTAACTAGATGCTGCATCCTCCTGCCTCTCCCTATGGACATGCTGATAGCTGCCTCAATCATCTGTTACAAAATGGCAGGTTTAAGATGATAGCAGCAAAGTGCTGTAGCTGGGCTTTCCTCTTCTGAGCAAGAGCCCCCAGCACCCTGTTCCCAACAGTAGTTAACCGCAAGTACAAGAATCAGTACTTCTGCAGTGGATGGACAGGATGGATGCGCACTGTGAAGGCTGACAGTGCCTAGAAGGCAAGGCCAGGCCAGATCTTTTCTCTCCCAGCAGGAGTCTAACCTCCATGACAGCATAGTCTGGAGTGTTCCCCATCCCTGGAAGTGCACAGCCAGCATCAGAATGAAACTCAGAACACAGTTTGGTCCCTGGATCTTGCCTGAAAGGCAAGAGCATTTAAGCTAAGGTGTGTGGAGAGCAGGTCAGTCGCCTCAATGAATGAAGCCTGTATTAGGTTCAGGCATGGAACCAGTTCTGATGGAAGGAGGAGCAAAGGGTGAAGAAGGAAGCTCTGCTGAGTAAGGAGCTCTCAGAAAGCTGTGAAAGAAGTGGAGGAGAGAGAAGACGAGCTATGCAGCCTGCCAAAAACTGCTTTGATGAGACTGGGCAAGCAGAGAGAGACACTCATTTAGAGGTGACATTCATTGCAGCAAAGACAGAAACACAATGTCTCAACCACAGGGCAAGAAAGGGGTGCAATTACTGGTCAGCCCACAGAAAATACAACAACTTCAACAGGAAGGGTCAAATGAGAGCCTCGCTCCAGAATGTCCTGTACCCCAGTGGCTGAGTGAGCAGATCAATCATCTGGAAGATTATAATAGAGGCTCCTTTAATTCTCTCAAGGACAGGAGCAAAGTCCTAATTTCTGTAAACCCCTGATGAGAGCTTCAACTACCAAGTTCTGTGTGAAAGAAAAGATCTGTGTGAAGAGCAGAGAAACGATGTGACTGCAGTCCTCTGAGGGAAGTGGGGGTTAAACACAATGCCAGGGACAGACAGTGGCTGTGACTTCAAGGCAAGGAGTCATTCGTGTTCTCTCAAGCATCCAAATGCTGAAAACTGGAATATAAACGTAAACACTCAGTTTTTGAGCATTTTCTATTACCTGGGTTAAGAGGCCAGCACCCAGCACTTGAAGAATCTAGTTCAAATCTTGGGAAAAACATTAAACTCCACTCTAAAACATCTTAAATGAGTCTGGACCAGTCTGTAAAACAAAGAAGAGGTGACACCTAAAACAAGACAGCACTAAAAATCACAGTTAAAATAATATTTAGCAGAGGTTAAGAAAACCTCTGTTTAACTTCATGCTCCTCAGCATTGTTGTGATTTTCATAGAATCACAGAATGGCCAGGGTTGCAAGGGATCTCAAAAATCATCCAGTTCCAATCCCCTTGCCTTGGGCCTGACACCTCTCACAAGACCCAGAACCATATCCAACCTGGCCTTGAACACTTCCAGGGATGGAGCAGCCACAGCCTCCACGGGCAGCCTATTCCAGTGCCTCAGCACCCTCACATGGAGGAATTTCTTCCTTTGACCCGTTTTGGTGTTGGGTTCTTTCCATCAGCAATGCAGGGAGTATTCAACATTCAGGGGAATAAAATGAAGATCGAGTCTGTTTTCCTGTATTTGTCATTTAATCAATGTAATGGAAAGATCCATCAAAGTCGCTTCACTTCATGGAAAGCAGCACTCTGGGGAGAAGCTGCTGGGGTGGCACAGGGCAGTCACTTCCAGGGTGGGGAGCACACGCTAAGCAGAAGGAATCCAGAGTTTGGGTTTTTTAGCTTTAAACCTCACCCATTCTTAAGGGAAGTAATTTTCAGAGACTGAATAAGAATCAACAGGTTAGAGTTCTGAGCTCTGCAGCCAGCTAAACAAGTGGCTTGTTAAACAGAAAAAACCCCAGCCAACCACCTTTGTGCAACATAACCAAGTATTTCATACAAATTCCACATCTTACCCCTCCTTACGTAAGTGGCATAACCGGCAAGATCATGGCAAATTAGGTCAAGCTGTTCCCAGATGAAGGATTAGAGGAAGAGAAGTTTACAAATAGCTGAAGACACCAACAGGGCCAGAATGAAAATGTCGTTAGATTACTCTGAAAAGCAGGACATGAATGAGATGACAGCACTAACACGCCACCAATGAAGGTCAAAGTGAGAGCCAACCAAACACTTTGCTGACAAACAACCTGCAGGTCCTCACTGCTGTAATGATGCTCCAGTGCTCATTTTCTTTGCTGGTAAGGAATGAAACACAGATCAAGTGTCACAATGCTTCTGTGGCTTCTTCAGAGTGAGCTGTGCTGGAGCAATAAAGACAAGCACCACAAACTGAAAGAGGATCTCTGAAAATGGTAAGGAAAAGGAATAGAAACATAATCAGTGCTGAGATAATTCAAAACAAAGAGGAAGCCAGCCAAGTGCCATTCTTAGAAGGGGTGAGACACAGTCTGCTTTCACCAAGAAGTTGCTTGATCTTCTCACTTCTTTTTAGTGCAGTGAGAAACTGTCATTGGGCTGGGACTAATCACAACATCCAGCACTCAGCTTCATTAAACCAAAGCACACGCTCAGATGAGCAACATTGTAACGTGACAAAGGGAATCTAACACACTCCTCCAAAGCAACAGATAACTCTAATAAATGCTCATGGAATTTGGAGAACTTTAAAAAAAAAGCACAAAAACCCAATTAAAACCCCGTAATAAGTAGCAACTATGTCATGGTAACTAATAAGGGTGAATCATTTTAAACTCTCCCAGATACCTTTAACCAGAATCCTATGTGGTAGAAGATAATACACTAGAATAAGAGTTTTTCTCATAATTTGAGTGCAATAGCTTGATAAGTAGCATGAGCTAATTATAAAAATGCCTTTTCCTAAGCTCTGGAATCACAGTGAGTCAGCCCCTGGCAACATCCAGAAGGCTAGAACATAGAAGGTTCCATATCAACCTAAGAAGGAACTTCTTCAGGAGTGGTTGTGGAGTCTCCTTCACTGGAGATATTCAAGACCCGCCTGGATGAGTTGCTGTGTGACTTAGTCTAGGTGATCCTGCTGTTGCAGGCGGATTGGACTAGATGATCTTTTGAGGTCCCTTCCAAGCC
>JAOXOE010026464.1:0-21626 GCA_028565055.1 Phoeniculus purpureus
TTCTGTACCTAGTTTAAGAGTTAATAAACTTTTCCTCTTTCAGTTTCCTAAGATATCCACTGTCTGGCAAATTTATCAGATCTCACTGAGACGTGACTGCTTTGGTTTCCTTTCCCTTTAAAACCCGGGAGCAAAGCAGTCTTAGTTTCAACCCCTTACATTCTGTTTAGGGGCAAATCACCTCACATACGTGGGGACAATTTGAGGTATTTGAGCTCATAATGCAGTCAACTGATTACCTAAACTTCACACAGTAGCTTACCTATGTCCTTCACTGTATGGCCATATACCAGGAGGACACGGGGTGACCCACTCTCTTAGTGCAAGTCACCAGCTTACAAATACTGAGTGGGTAAAGGCACTTTGAAATGACTTTAATTTGGTTTGTTTAGTGTATGTAGAAACAGGATGGAAATGCTAAAGATGGAATGTTAATGTGAATCTAATTGAAGAGAAAAGGTGAATTAAGTTGCAGTTGGCATGATTTACCCTGATTGTGGTTATGGCTGTGAAACACAGGTTTTGAATGGTTAAAGACCAGAAGGTAATTGATCACAAAACACAGATGGAGAAAATGAGAAAATACGTGTTGTAAACATGATATCACAGGTGATAAAAATAATAATACCACACAGTATATCTTCAGTGAGATGCAAGCACAACTATCATGATACTTTGAATAAGAAACAAACCATCCAGTGCCAAAGACGCTGCAAACTGGTGGGACTGCAAAGGTTGCGATTAAATATAGTCGGCTTCCTCCAAGAGGTTTGGAGTGCTTTTCCTGACAGGGCTTCATTCATTCTGTGCCTTGTCTTGGTGCTATTTTGTTGTTAAATCAATGCTTTGGGTAGGAAAAAGAATCTTGGTAGGATACCCAGCAGCAGAAATTTTAGAGTGAAACAAATGTATGAGAAGATGAGATCACTGGGTTAGTATAATCCATGTGTTTTGGTGTATTTCGTATAATATGACTTCTAGAAATGAGGAGAGAATGAGCTGTTGTGATCCATTGCTGTGCGTGCAGTGTATGGGATGGGCATAAGGAGGTTTGCTGTCTCGTGTCACCCAGCACAGCAGTTGTGAGCCTGCCCTGTGCCCTTATGATTGAGAGGGAACCTGGAAACTGGAGAGAACTCTGAGCAATCAGAAGGGTTGCCTGGAAAGCTGTGAAGTATTGCCTGAAAAGGCATAAACAACTCAGTCTTGGTTTAAGGAGGAAGAATTTGAATGGTGACTCCATGATAGTCTGTCTCTAAAGGAACAGTTAAACAGGTAAGACTGCTTTTTCCTAGTGAGTGGATAGTTAAGATTTGGAACATCTTGCTCTTGACTGCAAAGGATTTTCTGACACTGGTTATTTCAGAAACTAATTGCTCCTGTGTTCTACAAGATAGGATTCTAACGTGGGCAAATCCAATTTGCAGCTTGTCAGATGGAAAGGTCTGTTTCCTTTTGGCTTAATGGCTTGAAGATATGTATTTGACTGGGAAGCTCATCTGGATAGGTGTCTCAGCCAAGAAGTGTATTTAAAGTTTGATAGGAGCTCAAAACTTTGCCTTCGGGAAGTAATTTATAGATCATAGGGGGCATTTGTTCATTTGGCTCATTATTCTTCGGTTCAAAAACCTAGAAATGGAAACAGTTCCACAGACAATTTCAGGTTGTGAACAGCAAGACAGTGGCTCTGGGACTAGCAAACTCTGTGGCTGGAGCACTACTTTTTCTTTGTCATGAGGTTTTTTGCTAAGCTTGAGGGGGGGAAGGAGAGACCCAACAGGAGTCAGTATCTATTGCAGATGAAGCCAAGAGGGTCATGTGCCTGGGGCTGTTGATGGTAAAACTGTGGGGGATTTAAAAGCAGCAAAACCAGAAACGGCACTCAGACCACAAACAGCGAGACAGCTGAACCACTTGGTGGTGCACAGGGTGGGCATGGGAAGATCTATACATAGGAATTATCTCAGAAATACATAGTCTAACATTAAGTTGCTTCTAGAAAAGGCAGAAGTCTGTTGAATCCTGAGTAAATATGTTGCATAGCACCTATGACTTACTAGGATGATCTAAATCAACTCCCTGTTTTGTTTATAGACTGGACTTGATGATCTCAGAGGTCTTTTCCAGCCTTGATAATTCTGTAAATATTGAAAGTATCAGTGTCAGGAGGATGAAGCCAGGCTCTTCTTAGTGGCATCTAATCATAGGATAAGGTGCAACGGGTGTGAACTGGAATATAGGAGGTTCCACATATGTATGAGAAGGAACATCTTTATGGTGAGGGTGACAGAGCACTGGAAGGCTGACCAGGGGTGTTTTGGGTGTTTTTATCCTCCTTTGGAGATGTTTAAAACCCGTCTGGCCATGTTCCTGTGCGACTTGATCTAGGTGATCCTGCTGTGGTGGGGGACTTGGACTAGATGATCTTTCGAGGTCCTTTCCAATCCCCAATGTTCTGTGGTTTTGTGACTCCTCTGTTTGAGCTGGGTGGGTTTCCAGTTGTACAGGCTTTAAGGGAACTCTAGTAATGAAACAATTAACAGTAAGGAACACTTATTTCCTCTCTCTGCTTTCAGGCAATATAACTTTCTGTTAAAATGATTTAGATTTTACATATTACTTTGAAATTTTCTTGCACATTTCTAGGCAAACTGCTTTATACTGAGGTGCTCAAGACAGGGAGAAAAGGCATCATTTTTGGTATCACTGCAGTTGCAAAATACGCAGCAGTGCAGACATTTCTCTTTTTCTGTAACACCTTTTCTGCACGCCTGAATATGGAACGATAAATTAGGGATTCTGCTTACTCCCCAGAAAAGCAGATCTGTTGCGTAACGTGGAGGTTTAGTTATCCTCTTTGTGTCCCCCAGCTTTCACCTGTCAGCTTCAGACAACTACTGACTGCATCACAAATTCTCAAGGCAACTCTCAAAAATGCTTCAAAAACATCATCGTTGGTGCAGAAAAAGTGTGTAAATTCTAAGCACCAATCAGTGCAAAATTCTGCTGTGCTGTGAGCAGCAGTGTAGTCGGATAGATGGAGACCCGTTGGGTTTTTCAATTTTCTTTCTTTTTCCCCCGTGTGGATTTCATTGGTTCTTTCCTATTCTTGCTCTCCCATGCTCTTTCTTCCTGTGGTGTCTCCCAGCTATCTCTTCTCCATCTCACTGCATGTCTTCTTGAAGAATTGTGCAAATTAATGGTGTAGAAGGACTCTGGAGTATTCTTAGGCCAACAAGACTCTAATTAAAATGAGAATATATAGTACTTTCTTGCAGCATTTGAAACAGCAGGGTCAGAAAATCTGAGTGGTTGGACTCGAACAGCTTTTCTCTGGAGATTTTTCTGGTGTCTGATAGACGATATAATCACGGAACTTTCCCTGAAGTGCCAGATGTTTCCAGCATTGTGTTCATTTGATGGCCTCTAAAATAATGTTGTGACACCAAGAAGCCACAAAATCTTTCAAGCATTAGGGGACAGTATATCCTTTGCTGTGTGACCATTGCCTTGCAGAATGGTGTCAAGCTGAAATGAGTTCTTTGAAATGTTTTCTACAACAAGCTCTCTGCTGTGTGGCTAATGTCACAACTCTTTGTATACTGCTGTTGTGATCCTGGAAATAGTGCTGCGAATCACAAGACAGTCTTGGTTTGGCTCTGCCAGGATGATGTAACAGTCTGATGTTCCTCTTCACTGTTCTTCGATGCCTCTGCAGCCGCAGCATGAATTGAGTTAGTTGATTTTTATCTCTGAAGTAAAGAAACTCTGAAGTCACAACAAATTATTTCCAACTCTGAATGGAGATAATCTTAGTTCTGGCAGGTTTACTGTTGATTTCAGAGAAGCGGCACTACTACATCATTCCAGCAATGGCCCTATTTTATTCTGGGCACTGTTTCTATCACTAGGTGGCTTTTTCCCTGCTTTGACTAACCTTGCTGATTCAAGTGGTGCATTTAGAAACCTCTTATAGTTTTGAAGTCTTCCAGCATGTCAGAAAAATCCTGTTTTCTTTCAACTGTTTCTCACTCTGTGTAATCAAGGTGGGATCATTGTTGCCAAGTCTGCAGAAGTGAAAACATGAATGGCATCCTGGATCACGTGCTAAGCCGAAAATGTTGTTGATTCCTTAAACTCAGCATTGAGGCAGACAAGTGAATAAACTGGCTGCCAGTGGCTTGGGTGGGCACAAACTCTACTGGGCTGAACACTGGCTGGATGGCTGGGTCCAAAGAGTTGTGGTCCATGGAATTAAATCCATTTGTAAGCTAGTCATGAGTGGTGTCCACCAGGGTTCAGTGCTGGGGCCACTCCTATTCAACATCACTATCAATGATCTTGATGAGAGGGTTGAGTGCACCCTCAGTCAGTTTGCGGAAGACATAAAGTTTTGAGACAATGTGGATCTACTGGAGGGTAGAAAGGCCATTCAGAGGGACCTTCAAATACTGTATTGATGGGCTAAGGATAGTTGTGTGCATTTCAATGGAGCCAAGTGTCGCGTCCTGCATTTTGGTCACAACAATCCCAGGCAATGCTACAGGCTTGGAGAAGGGTGTCTGGAAAGCAGTCTGGCAGAAAGGGACATTGGGGTTCCAATTGGCTGAATATGAGCCAGCAGTGTGCCCAGGTGGCCAAGAAGGCCAATGGCATCCTGGCCCCGATTCAAAACTGCATCCAGCAGGAGAGGGGAGGTGGTTGTCCCCTTGTACTCAGCACTGGTGAGGCTGTACGTTGAGTACTGTGTCCAGTTTTGAGCACCTCAGTACAGGGGAGATATCAAGGTGCTGAAGTGAGTGCAGAGCAACAAAGCTGGTGAAGGTCCCGGAGAAGAAATCTTATGAGGAGAGACTGAAAGAGTTGCGGCTGTTCAGTCTGAGGAAGAGGAGGCTGAGGGGACTCCTCATTGCTCTCTACAACTATCTGAAAGGACATTGTAGAGATGTTGGTGCTGGTCTCTTCTCACAGGTAATTGGCCACAGAACTAAAGAGAAGGTCTTCAAGTTTCAACAGTAGATTTAGACTAGATGTCAGGAAGAAATTCTTAATAGAAAGAGAAATAAGGCACTGGAATGGACTGCCCAGGGTGGTGGTTGAGTCTCCATCCCTGAATGTGTTTAAAAGTTGCCTAGATGCAGTATTGGGGGATCTGGTTTAGAGATGAACTTGTAGAGTAGGGTTGATGGTTGGATGCAATGATGCTAAAGGTCTTTTCCAATCTGAAAGATTGTATGATTCTATAAAACCTGCAGGAATTGTTTATAGCAGAGGTTCACAGAATTACAAAACATTACGGACTGGAATGGGCCTCAAAAGATCATCTAGTCCAAGCCCCCGCCATAGCAAGATCACTTAGATCAAGTCTCATAGGAACACATCCAGCCAGGTTTTAAATGTTTCCAGAGAAGACGACTCCACAACACCCCTGGGCATCCCCTTCCAGCGCTCTGTCACCCTCACCGTAAAGATGTTCCTTCTCATTTTTGATGTGGAACCTCCTGTGTTCCAGCTTACACCCATTGCCCCTTATCCTGTCATTGGATGCCACTGAGAAGAGCCTAGCTCTGTCCTCCTGACATCCACCCTTCACATATTTATAAATATTAATGGGGTCACCTGTAAGTTTCCTTTTTTCCAAGCTAAAGAGACTGCAGCTCCCTCAGCCTTTCCTCATCAGGGAGTTGTTCCACTCCCTTCATCATCCTCATTGCTCTATGCTGGACTCCCTCCAGCATCTCCACATCCCTCTTGAACTGAGGGGCCCAGAACTGGACACAATACTCCGGATATGGTCTCACCAGGGCAGAGGAGAGGGGGAGAAGAACCTCTCTCAGTCTTCTAACTACCCCATTTCTGATCCACCCCAGGATGATATTTGCCTTCTTGGCTACAAGGGCACATTGCTGGCTCATGGTCGTCCTGCTGGCCATGAGAACCCCGAGGTCCCTTTCTCCTAGACTGCTCTACAACAGATCAGTCCTCAACCTATACTGGTAACTGGGGTTGTTCTTGCCCAGGTGCAAGACTACACTTGCCCTTTTTATAGTGCATTAAGTTTTTCCCTGCCCAACTTTCCAGTCTTTTGTGTAGATCAGAGCTCTGGTAAAAGCATGTATTTCAAGTAGAGAGATGTGCTACCACCCTCTCTTCCTGGAGAAATGCCAGGCCTCACGAGCTGGTGTGCTCTGCAGATGCCAGACCCCTGGCTGTTTCAGTCTGAATTCTTCAGCGCAGCTTGTCTGGCAAAATGCTGATCAGACAGGCCTGATTCCTAAAGCCTGAACTGCATCCTTGATGCAGCAATGTGCATTTTAAGACCCAATCTCTTTCTTCTTGCCAAAGAACTGTCCCTGCCTTTTTGCAATTAATATGCCAATAATGTCAAATGAGCTCCTCCAAAGCCCATTGCTTCTTAGAAGCTCTCTGACAAAGAATATTAAGCCTTTTAAGTTGTGTGATTTTATTTTGTTAGGGCTGATTGCTTCTGGTTTTGCAAGATAAGGACCTGACACAAACTGCATAAAAAACCAGTTAAAGTCTTTTCGATGTTGGAAGCTTATTGCTGAATCTCTGCACTGAAGAAAAACTCTGTTATCCTTGGAGAAGCCATTATTGGAAAACCTTGTGTAGTTAAATCCTGTTGTTAGTCACTCACCTTGAAATCTGATGAAAGAAAGAAAAGTGTGTAGTCATAGGATGAATATTACTTCATGCTTGGAGTCTGTAATCATTGCCTCTCTGTTTGCTCAGAGAGACAGAATCTGGGAAAAATAAGCTTGCTGTGAAGACTTCTGGTACTTACCAGGAAGTTTGTGTGAAAAAGCATGACAAATAAGAAGTCTAAGGAATTCTTAGTTTCAATCCAGAATTTGTTGCCCCTGTCGTAGGAACATGCATATGGTTCTTTCAGAAACAGCCCTTGAAGTCTGACATGCAGCAAAACCAACTGATTTTATTCATAGGCTCTGTGGTTTTATTTTCCTGCCAATTTACAAATATTCTTGCTGATCTTTATACGCAAATCTTTATGGTGTCTCCAGCTTGCATTTTGAGAATGGTGTAATTTTTCAGATTCTTCAGAAGTATACTCTCTGCAATTTACTCAGTTGTCAACCTTTGGTTACTCCACTGGAATTGCTATGTGAATCTCAACAAATTGCAAAGATACAGATCTGAGGGAAGCAGTGAGTCCTTCCAGCACTTAAAAGAGCTGTAACTGCTCTCTGCTCTGGAGCCAATGAACAATGGAAGCCATTCTTTCCCTTTTTTTTCCTGAGACAAGGCAGTTATATTAAATGAGCAGCTCTACAGAATATATTGCTGCTAAACAGTATTCTTTGGTTCAACTTCTAGGTCTGCACAGTATTTTCCATTTTGTTAAAAATGTTTTTATCCTTTAGTGTCTTCTCTTTGAAGGTAATTTGGTTTAGTTTTGAATGTTTTATTTACTGGTATGTCAGTCCTGGGGCTCAGCTGCCCTCTTGCCGAAGAACTCCCTAAAATAGTTTTAGCCATACGTGAAAGGTGAAAGATTTTATTGCATTCATCAAATCTTATTTGTTCTAGAGCTATTGGGACATGAGCTGAAAGTTCACAGAGTCTGTCATAACTCCATACAGAAGCAGGTAGGGTATGAACTTGGTTGTTCATACAGTATTAGTTAATGGCAATTGCAGTCTTCTGTTCTTTTTCATGCACAGTGTAAAGAAGTGATCACAGGAAATGGAATTAAATTTATCTCCATTTACTGGAGGTGGAAGAAACAGAAATATTACTTAGAATATTTGATGGCCTGAAGTGTCTCAGTGTGAAAAATGATGTGCATTTTACCTCACATCTACTCTCTTCGGTAATATATAAAATCATAGAATCACAGAATAGTTTATGTTGTAACAGAACACAAAACCAGTCTAATTCTAACACCCTTGCTTAGGGCAGGGTCACCTTCCACTAGATTAGGTTGCTCACAGCCCCATCCAAACCTGGCCTTGAACACTGCTGTGGAGGGGACATCCGCAACCTCTCTGTGCAACTTGTTCCAGTTCCTCACCACTCTCATAGTAAAGAATTCCTTACCTACTGTAAGTCTACCTTCCTTCAGTCTACAACCATTACCCCTTGTCCTAGCACTACACTCCCTGGTAGAAAAAACATCCCTCACCATCTTTCCTGTAGACACCTTTTAAGTACAGGAAGGCCACTATGAGAGCTCCCAAGAGCCTTCTCTTCTACAGGAGGTGGCAAAGCCCCAAAGCCCATCCTAATGTGGAAGGCGCTCCAGCCCTTTGATTGTCTTTTGTGACCCTTCCGTGGACCGGCTTAAGTCAGGTCCATGCCTTTCTTAATACTGGGGACCCCTAAGTTGAATGCATTAGTCCAGGTGTGGTCTTATAAAAGCAGAGAGGTGAGACTTAGCTCCCTTGACCTGCTGGCTGTGCCTTTCTTGATGCAGCCTGGTATGCATTTAGCTTTCTAGGCTGTGAACACGTAGTGCTGGGTCATATTCAGTTTTTCGTCCACCAACATCCTCAAGTCTTTCTCTGACATAAAACATATATTTCACAAGAAGCTTCTGAAAGTAAATACTTAGCCATCTTCTGTGTTAGGAATCATCCAAAATTTCAGATCTTCTTAAAAAAACCTACATTCACTTCTAGGATGATTTAAAATTTAGAGGTTACAACAAAAATTAGTTCTCAGTGAAAATCGTTGCTCTTGCAGTTCCTATTCTGTTTTTCCTATCTCTGAATAGTCTTTCCTGGAATTGCTTGGTATTTCCCTTTTCAAGTTGACAAAATCAGTGAATGAGCAGCCTGTAGACATTTACAAAAACTTGTTTTTCTGACTGCAGTAACTTGCTCATTGGAATCGCAGTTGAAACTTTATGAACTGAGGTCATTAGTGTTTGAATATGTGTTGTTACTGTCTGATGGCTGCTTGGGGGCCTGTGTAAAAATGAGTTCTTGAGCTTAGTAATTATTTTAATGTGACTGGATGGATCACAAAAACCAAATCCTGCAAGTATCAGTGGTTTTCCACATTTCCCAGATGTTTCCATAGCTGGGCTAAAGAGAGGATGATAGAAGCATAGAACGTTCAAAGCTGGAAGGGACCACTAGAGGTCATCTAGTCCAACCTGCCTACACAGGGACAACTCTACCTAGGTCAGGTACCTGACCTTAAATGACTCCAGGGATGGGGCCCCCACCACCTGCACGAGCAGCCCATTCCAGCCATCAAACACCCTCACATTGAAGAACTTTTTTCTAATAGCCAGCCTAAATCTAACCTTTACCTCCTTGAACCCATTGCTCCTTATCCTATGCGTACAAACCTTCCTGAAAAGACCTTCCCCTGTCTTCATGTACGTCCCCCTCAGGTACTGGAAGGTCAAAAGAAAGGCCCCCTGGAGCCGCCTTTTCTCTCCAGGCTGAACAGCCCCAACTCTCTCAGCCTGTCTTTATATGAGGGATGCTCCATTCCCTTTGATCATTTTAGTGGCTCTTCTCTGGATGCACTCCAGTCTGTCTACATCCTTCTTGTGCTGGGGGCTGCAGAATTGGACACAGTACTTCAGGTGAGGTCTCACCAGGGCAAAGTAGAGGGTCAGAATCACCTCTCTTGATCTGCTGGCTACAGTTCTTTTGATGCGGTCCAGAATGAGACTGGCCTTCTGTACTGCAATTGCACACTGATGGCTCATGTCCAGTTTTTCATCCACCAGCAATCCCAAGTCCCTTTCCACAGGGCTGTACTCCAGTAGATCTTCTCCCAGCCAGTAGCAATAATGCCAGTTACCCCGATCCAGGTGTAGGTCTCTGCACTTGGCCTTGTTGAACCTCATAAGGTTCATCTGGGCCCACCTCTCCAGTCTATCCAGGTCCCTCTGGATGGCATCCCATCTCTCAGGCTTATGAACTGCACTGCTTAGCTTGGTATCATCTGCAAACTTGCTGAGCGTGCACTCAGTGCCACTGTCAATGCCATTTCTGATTGTATTGAACAACTTTGGTCCCAAGCACAGACTCCTGTGGGACACCACTCATCACCTTTCTCCATCTGGACATCAGGCCATTGATTATCATTCTCTAGATGCCGCCATCCAACCAGTTATCCACTGAATTGACCACCCATCAAACCCATAATTCTCCAACTTGGAGATAAGGATGTTGTGGGCAACCATGTCAAAAGCCTTGCAGTAGTCCAGACAGGTGACATACATAGGTCTCCCCTTGTCGACTGATGCAGTCACTTCATTGTAGAAGGCCACTAGACTGGTCAGACAGGATATGCTAATACTGTCTGTACCTACACACCTACCATTAGTTTAGTGCCTGTCTACCACAGTAATACAGAGCTCTCTTGTTTGCGATTAAGTCAGCAGTTTTATACGTGAACACATCTGCATATCCTGCACATCTGGATGTGGCTGATACTGTCTGACGTGTCTTGATTTATCTGGGATGTAAATGATGAGGTTGAAATAAATTTAATGAGATTTACTGGGAGATGAGAGTTTTTGTAGGAGATCCAAGTGATGAGTTGGAAACAAATAATAAACACTGCATAAAGTTTCTGGTTTAGCCTCAATTTTCTTATATAAAGCTAGGAAGCAGCAGGAGCTTGGGAAAGATGACTTTCCCACCATTCTTCCAGCTCGTAAATGTGTACTTTGTGATTATCCTATGTGTAATGCTCCTCCTTGTCTTGTTCTCTGATGAATAGCCTGAGGTTTACTTTTTCATTCATTTCAGAGGCTGACTTTTCTAGCTTGTTTGATTGTGATGATTATTCTGAAGATAGGTGCAACATTTTCAGCAATTTTCTGTTTGCCATTGTTGAATTAGGCAGTGTGACAAATATTTGGCACTGTAGAGGGACTACAGTGTTGATATTTTACGTTCCTAATGTGCTTTTTTTACAAATAGTGCTTAATGATTATATTTATCTTTCATATTCATGCGTTTTAAAGAAAGGAAAAGAGGGAACAAACCATAAGCAGCTCTTGGGCAAGTGCTTTTGTCCCGTTAATAAAATGAAACGAAACAAACCAGTCTCTCAATATGCAGTCGCAAGATTCATGCAGAAGGTGTGAGTTGTTGGGGTTTTTTTTTGGGGTAGGGTATGTGGTGTTCTATTTATTTACTTATTTATTGAGGAGTAATTGCAGATGAGTGTCTCACTGAGCCTAAGATGAGTTAACCCAGATTTCTGTAAAGATCTCCCGATGCTTGTACCCCAAGATAAGAGTGCACCTTCCCTGAAGCCTTGCCCTTGTGCCCATGCATGCTCTGTAGATCATGGGATGACAGAGCCGGTGTCAGCAGGCATTAATGTCTGCCCTAATGTGTCTGCATATAGTGCTGCCCACTGCTTTTGCCCATCAGATTTCTGGCCGTTTTCTCTGGGAGTATGTCTTGCTGGCCTATGTTGATGTTGTCCTTCCTGCATTACTAATGCCTGTAAGCTCTGCATTATTTTTGATTACTTCAAAATATCAGTTATTTTTAGACAACAGTCAGCTTTGTGATATGAGGGCATCCAACCTCATCATAGGTTTCAATAGCTTTCAGTGACTTTCTTTCATATGTTAGGTCCTCCTTTACCTTTTCCAAAGTGCTAGGGGCACTTGGCCTCCTGGCCCGAATCTCATGTGATGCACGGAGGCAGTAGAAACATCTCTAAATGAGGTTTCCTGCTCTCTGGCTCTCTTTTCCTCTCTTGTGAACAGTCCTAAATAACAGCTGCATTACCTTATTAACAATTACTGTAATCTTGGGAGAAACAGATTCCACCTCACTCTGTGAAGCATGTAGTGCCTCTGTGGTAGAAAACACCATCTTGATCCTTTCTGTAGAGGAGGTCACAAGTGGACACTTCAGAAATGTCTCCACACCTTCCCCTCATGTCTAACCATTTTTAGCTTTCTGACTCTGGAGTAAAGTTTTTCCAAGTCTGAAGTAGCTTCTATGTGTTTTGTAGCCTTTAAGCTCACGATGAGCACAGATTTCATATGGAAAACTTGGGGTTAAACTCATAAAAGATGAAAACAGGTTTAAAAAAGGCAAGATGTTTATTTTTTCCTGTCTCTATTTTCTCTTTTACCAGGATACATTTTCCTTTGCTTGCCCAGTTAACCAACTTCATGCTTCAGTATCTGAGTTTTGTATGTCCAAAGTGCAATTTTTCTCTCTAGTTCACCAACCAGAACTAAGATCAGGATGGATTTTTCTCTAGTTTTATCTCCAGCTAGAGAAATTTTGTGAAAACCAAAGTAAGCAATATTTCATTCTGTCAGTGCCGGCAGAGCCAAGAGTCTGATCTCTGTGGGCTGCCAGTTGCCCATGTGGGTTTAAATATGCTGTTTTAAAAGAGTAGCTGCTAATATCCCTGGTGTCTCGCAGTATCTTATCTAAGTGTAGGTGAGCAGAGTTTCTCAGTGATGGACAAATTGTGCTATGGAATTCCCTGATGAAGTAAGAAATGTTACGTGGGTTTTTTTTGAAGGAAGTTCCTATGCATTTCATTAAGGAAGAGTCTCTCTTTGCCTCTTTTTATCCACTAGCTGCTGCTTGGCTAATACCTAAGACAATTGAACAGGGGATTATGGAAGATTTTAGAGTAAAAGGACTCTACAGTTTCAGCTGTATCTCTCTAGATGTTCTATGTTTTGATAATAACAAAAAGAAGTGTCCTTTAAACACACTAATCCGTAGGCTGCATGCTATTTCTGCTGAAGAAAATGAAAATGCAAAAACTTCAGGGAACACTGTCCCTGAGATGTTAGACTTCTGTGTTAGAGGTTTAGAAAGAACTGGATTTAAAAATGCAGGCATGGAACAATGAGCAGATGAGGAGCAATGCTGTAGTAGTAAGCAAAGACAAATCTGTAAGGAAGAGATTTAATCTACCTCTGGCTGAGATTTGGACCCTCACTTGAAAGGAGATATTGGGTTATCTGTTGGTTGGAGTTTTGTGTGAAAATCAGGTCCTGCATAAGAATAGAACTATCTTTCGTCTGTATTGGCCAAGTCTGTCTTGTTGCTAACCTCTGCTAGTAAAAGTTCTTGTTCCCGTGTCACAGTCAGCTTTAACTTCTGTGCGTCTGAAATCAAGCTGAACATGTGCTGTTTGTAACTCTTCCACCAGGTGCTTCTAAGCCTTCCTCTGCATTGATTGAAATAATTTAAAATGTTATCTTTCTCACAGGTCTCTAGCCCCTGAGCAACTGAGCCTCACTGTGTTTAGACCAACATATAAATGACCTGTTATCTGAGTTGGATTTTCGATAACCTGAAAAATGACACACAGCTCATAGAGCTTGTGCTCCAGAGCCGATGCTCTGTAGCCAGAGGCTCAACAATTCACAGCACAAGGGGGTTGGCACAGTGCAGAATCTGCAGTGTGCATATGTGCTTGAGTGAGTTATAGCAGCATTACCTTCTTGCCTTGAGCAATGCTGCCTTTGTGCACTTGCAGTCAAGTCCTACATATGTCAGTGTCCTCTGCTTGGAATACAGAAATAACTTAAGGATGACTGTGCTGGCTGAGACCAAAAGTCTAACTTTATATCCTGCTTCTAATGATGGTCAGGAGCAACTGGGAGCTTGTGGACTTCGAGGTTCATGGGAACTGTAGAGTTTCTGCTGGCCAGGAGCTTCTTCCTTTGATTCAATGAGAATCCTTTGAGGCAACTGGGATATTCCATATATTTATTGTGGAGCAGTAGACAAAATTAGGAGAGCAGAAGATTGTTCTTGCATGCAAAAGCCATTTCAGCTTTTCCAAGACAGCACTTTCTTTAATCCTGTGATTTGTCTTTGCATATACCCCCTGCTCTATCAAAGTCGGGTATCTTCAAATTGTTAACAGAAATGACTTATTTATGTCCAGCATAAGTTACAACTATGACACAATCCCCTGTACCTCATGGGATAAAAATAATTGCACCCCTGCTTCCCAGGGAGCCCTTTCTCCAACTTCATACCTTTCTCAGCAGAGTGACCCTATACACAAACCATACTCTGATGGCAAGAAGGGTCCTCTCAGCCACCTGATACATAAGGATTGGTGTTACTGTTGGTTTATTTCTTTCAGGAGTGCCCTAACACAGGTAGTGCTCTGCACCCACTCAGTATTTCTTCCTAAAGAGTTAGTAGCATGCCAGCCTAGTTTGAGGAAGAGGAGGCTAAGGGGAGACCTCATGGCTCTCTCCAACTATCTGAAAGAACACTGCAGAGATGTTGGTGCTGGTTTCTTCTCACAGGTCTTTAGTGACAGACTCAAAGGGAAGGCTTCAAGCTTCAACAGGGTAGGTTTAGACTAGATATCAGGAGAAAATTCTTCATGGAGCGAGTGGTCAGGCACTGGAATGGGCTGCCCAGGTAGGTGGATCACATCACCCCTGGATGTCTTTAAAAGTTGCTTAGATATGGTGTTGGGGGATCTGGTTTAGGGGTGAACTTGTAGAGTAGGGTTGATGTTTGGATCAATGATCTCAAGGGTCTTTTCCAACCTGAATGATTCTATGATTTTATATTTGCCTCGTACAGCATACAGTCTTGTTTGGAAGGAATCGGAATTCAGTGATTTCAGTTGGGTTTGTGATAAGGAAATGTGTAACCATTGCATGTTGTACACATCAGTGCATCTGATTCATGATAGATGGTCTATACATACAGATTAAATTTGTTCCAATTTTTAACTTCTCAAAGCATTGCAGACCTTGTAAAAGAGTATGCTTGGGCCAGAGTTGAATCTGTGGCTGAAATTTAATAGTGGAGCTGTGACAGCTTTTGCCTTCGGAGTGTTTTAGAAGTCTGTGATTGAATTACAGTGTTCGAAATGGCCATCTGTCAAAATTTTGTTTTGAATACTAAGGCAACCCAAAGTAGTGCTGCAAGCATTACAAGAATGGTCAGCTTTGTGCTTGTGGTAAAACATAACGTCTTGCAAACGTACCCCAGGCAGAATTTACTAGCACAGCCAAGTAATTCACTCATCTTCCTGAGGAGGCTGCAGTTTGGTCTCCCTCTCTTGAAGTGACAATTATTTCTTGGTACCCATTCCTTCAGTAGGTTTGTTGCTTTTATTGCGGAAGACCTGATCCTGGGACAATGGTCTTTGCCTGTTGCTTGGGGAGTGTAGGAACCCTGAATTTTTTTCTGTGAACATGAGAAAACGAAGAAGTACAGTTTTGTAAAGCTGATCCAAAGAGCAGGCTTATTCTGGGCCAGATGGGCGAAATTGTGTGGTTTCATCTCAGTTCAGTGCTTTGGGGAAGGCAGCACAGTGGGCTGGGAAGGATGAACACGCCCTCGGATGGGTACTATGTATTGTATTTTTACAGCTCATAAGACTCCTTTTTGCACACTTTCTTACATGAAGGTCTGTGTTCCTCTGTGCTGGGGCATGGGATGTGCATACTTCTGCATATAAGAGGTGAATAATTCTGTGAATTAGGCTTCATAAAAACAAGTCAGATTTTGACCTTCTGTATCAACTTTGGTGCTTCCTGATGTGGATCAGTTTGGCTGAAACACTATAGTACACAAGTAACGAAGAAAGAACCTATTGTTTCAAGAAGAAAGCTGTGTCTGTAAGACTTGGCAGAAGAACATGTGGCAAAAAGGCTATGGTGTTATTTTAAAAAAGATATTTTAGCATGGATAGTGTAAAATACTTGTTAGATATTTTTGCCTTCTGCTTCATTTTGTAACCTCAATGGATTATAATGAAAAATACTGCCTGTGTAAGATGTTATTTATTCTTCCTTTCCTCTTCATATTGATTCTGCTAGCTATAGAAAACAGGAAGCATTTGTCTCATCCTTGCCTCCTTGTTGCCTGTGCATCCTTTTAACAGAAGTTATCTTGGGTTGAATCCTGAGAGAGCCCCGAGTAGCAGTGTCTTGACGTCATTATCAAGAGATAAATAATCACCAGGCTATTATTATTTTAAACAATAATAGATTTTGATATGGGTCCTTGTGTGGTAAGTAAATCTTTCAACTGTGATTCTTCTTGATGTGTCCTGGAAAAGAAACTTCTAGTTCCTTATGTTGTCTAATCTGCAGGCTTGTGATGCCGAAATGTTGGATCTCTTTTGATTTACAATATGCTTTATAGTAAAGCAGCTCAAATCCTCTCTTGAAAGTGATGTTTGTGGTGAAACAAAGAATGTATGAAATACATCTAAATTAATTTTATGTTTTCAAAAAGTAGTTGTCTTTCACTTTGGAATTTTTTCAGGCCTTCATCTATCCAGTAACAATTACCTTTTGTTTTTTTAACTGTTTATTTGAATTTTTTGACTTTGTATTGTTCCTTCAGGGCTTGTAATAAAAGCAAATTAATGTCTCAATACAAGATTTGGTTCTTATCCTGGTTTCTTCTCATGTAACTCTAATCCATTCTGTTGATAAAAGTAAATATCTTTACCTGCTGCAAGCTGGAGTTATCGTTTTTAAGCAGGTCAGCTCTTGAAGTGATAATCTCATGGCAGAAGAGGATGTATGAGGCAATAAATTTCTCCCTGTTTCATAAACATAGAGACCTGTAATTCATCTGTTTGTGCCTTGAGGAGACGTTTGCTTGTCTGTGGTACAGCAGTTTCTTGGGGAATGCTCTTGATGATGAAGAAATGAAATAATTTGCGGCACATTTTTCAGTCTTACTTTTATTTGAATCTGACATAGTGAGGGAACAGCAGGCAGCAGAGTGCAGCAAAAAGGCCTGAACTGCAGATGCTCTCTGACTGTGGTGATGGAAAATTTCTTTAGGGAAGAGGGAGAGTAGTCTGGTGGAGCACTTGGCATTCCTCCTGGCTAAGAAACTCTCTTGGAGTTTTAGGTACATCTGGCCGTAACTGCTCTACTTGGGTTGGAATGCAAAGTGGGCAAATGGTACAAAAAACAAGAGTAGAACTGCGGTGTTCCTAAATCATTTATAGTTTGGTGTGTCGTCTCTCCTCAAATATTTTGTTTTGGTGTGAGTTTGTTTTTTTAAATACAGCCAGCTGAAATGCAGACTTTCTTTGAAGCTTAAAAAGCCAAACTTTAATATTGCAGCTGCAAACTCCTTGTGCCTCAGCCGGAAGCCTGCTAGAGTATAGTGGTTCTCCAAATCAATCAGACATGTGTAGAAACTTGCAGTTTATTAAATTGAGTGGTCAGGAGGATTGGTCCCTGTGGTTTCATGTCAGAATTTTCAGATTAAGATGAATTACACTGCAAGGAGATGAATATTTTACACCAGGGGATTAGAATGGATTGTATGGCCAGCCAGCAGATGAAGGGGCTGTGTGTGTATGGTCAGCAGCCTTTCCTGAGAACCCAGGAATCTGGGATGCACTGTTTGGGATGCACTTTTAAAATTACACAGCTGTCTGGTTGGATAGAATCATAGAATCGTAGAATCATTGGGGATTGGAAGGGACCTCGAAAGATCATCTAGTATAATCCCCCTGCCAAAGCAGGATCATCTAGACTAAGTCACACAGGAACACATCCTGGGCAACCTGTCCTTGTTGGAGATGGCCTTGCTTATTTCAGGGGATGGACTAGATGACCTTTGAAGGTTCCTTCCAACCTAAAGTATTCTATGATTCTCTGATCCTGTGCTTGTCAACAGGTGTGGTACTGCTGTCCCATTCCCAGACCTGACTTAAACAGGGATTCATAAGTGATGCCACAGAAATCAGTAGTCGTCATCAAGGTGTGTGTCAGTAATGTTGGAAGATAAATTGTTGCTGGTAACTTCAGAGAGTATGATCAGCTTTTTGGCTGATGGTATGCCACATCCCCTTTGTCGGGATCTGCCCTTTGCAGAACAGGTTAAATGCAAATGCGAGTGAGATCCGGTTATTCTGCACTCTGGACAGTCTGTGAACAATGTAGTCATACAGCTGGATTTCCTGTGGCTCATGCGAGGAGATAAATGGTGTACACACCAAACCATTGCTGATTCACGCACCGTTTGCCTCGTAGCCCACTCTGAGAAACGCAATTGCTGCAGTTACACCTCATTTAAAAGAATCACAACTTTTCAGCAGTGCAAACAGCTATTGTATCCGAATTGATATTCTTCCCGAGCCAAACCTTAATGTGTTGTTTTATGTTTTCCTAATTGCAACCAAACAAAACTTAAAAGGATTATAAAGCTATATCTTTCCTATTACTGCTCTCCCTGTGCTGCCCTGCGCAACTGCAGAGCGTTTTCACAGCTCAAAGCACACGTTACACATGTTACAGAGCTGGGTTTGAGGCTCTGTGCAGTTGTTTGCTGCTTTGAAGGACCACAGTGAGTGAGCGGAAATCTCTAGATCCCAACGCACTTGCACGGAAGGTAATTTTAGGCCTCACAAACTTTTTTTGGGGCAGAAAATTTTGGTTTAAAATATCAATTGTCTTACATTTTAGTGAACTGATATGGTAACAGGTGTTCAAACTGAGAAAATGTGGACAAAAGTGTGTGGTGGTAGAGTTGTCTGGGTACAGGCTAGGAAGAATGCTGCTGGTACGGCTGAGAAAGTGCTGTGACGACGTGAGCCCAGCCTGTGTGCTGGGCTGTGCGTTTGCCTTGCCTGGATTTTGCTAGAGCTGAGAAAACTCGTATCAGTGCATTAAACCAGAGGAAGAGAGGTGATGGTTAAGGTCTTGTCTGTTATTTCTCAAGTTGAATAAATAATCGTCCCTTCTGGAGTAATTTCTGCGATGTCTGCAGTGCCACGGCGATATTTACTGTAATGAGAATGTAACAGCTATCGATTTGCTTTAAAGTCTGCTTATTCCTGTAGTTTTCACTGGTAAGTAATCCAATTCAAATATTACCTGTGTTCTATGTCGAGTGTGTCAGGTGTCTGTGTTGGCTTATTCTGCAAGCTGTGTCACTGGAAATGTGTCTCCATCTCTGGGAGCAAGATGAGGCTGCACAGCAAGGGCTGCAAGTGCTCTGCCTGGCTGCTTTCTGCATTTCCTGGGTTTCCAAAAGAGTTCTGCACTGGGAATAGAGTATTTACGCTGTTTCTTCTGTGCTATCTCCTTTTGAAAGTAGGAATTCCACACTACACTAGAGAAATGGAAAAAAAGCAGTACTTTGAGGCCAGCCAACAGGAGCTCTTCCTGAGACTCCGCTGTGACATTAACAGACTGCCCTCAGAGGTATCTGCTTGCATTCATCTCAAACTTAATCCTTGAGGGAACGCTGGGCGCAAATCGTAATGCGCTAGATTTTGAGAGCAATCCTTCCTCTCCAAATGTGAGTTATACTTTGAAATATGTTTTGTAATCAAGGAGAGAAGCAGCTTTCTTCAGAAATTTTGTTCTTCTCAAATAGAATGCACCAGGGAGAAGGGTTTTTTGTGCTACAGTGGTTTCTCTACTGTGTTTTGATCTGTTTCATTTACCGTCTTGAAATGAACTTTTAAAGTGACTCATCATAGTAATAAGGATTATGCAAGCAGGAGCTTTGCCTTCCTTGCAGCTTGGAGAGTCTCTTGTATTTAGTGGGGTTTTTCTGATATAAATGAGGAAAGTTATTGGCATGCAGCTGAGCAGAGATGGGGAGCGCTGGTGCTGCTAGAAGAGCCAGAACAGGTCTTGGAACAGTGGGGTTTTTATCTCCTGAAGCTGCTTGATTCTAGTGTCATTGAGAGGAGAAAGCAGTGAATAGTTTGTCAGTTTACGCACAAGCTCAGCACACAGCTTCTGTTTTGGCCTAGATTCCTTCTCAATAAAATGACATGCTAAAGCTGGGTTATGCAAAGGATATACGGGATGTCCAGAGATACTTGTGCTGACAGAGGTTAGTGGGACTTCACCAGCGGAATACAGCTGGGATTAGGGCTAGGTGTCTGGCTCCATTTTGACACACCTAGATGCCTTATTTTTGTTACTTATATTCAAGGAAAAAGTCAACTGTGAAGCTGTTTTATCAAAGTATTTCCACCTGACAAGGCAATGTTTTATGAGAGGAAAACTCTTAAGAAAGTTTTACAGTCTGCCAAACTTGCTGCCTCACTTTTGGCTTTGCTTTATCCTTGCTGATGTTTGAAGACATTGAACATTGTCACCGATGTCTGTATGACTTCACGGATTTGAAGAGAAGGTAAGTACAGTCTGAAATAACACGAGCTGCTTTGCCACAGTACGCTCCCTGCACTCATCCTGTCAGCAGTGTCCATCTGCCTTTTTTCTAGGCAAGTAAAGTAATGTCACTTATAAATCCAGTTGCTACTTTAGCTAGGGAGTTGCTGAAGGGCTTTGTTCCATAGTGCCTTGTGTACACAAGTGTATACAGTATATATTACTTAGATTTTTCAAGACTATGTATTGGGTATCATGTAACTTAAGAAATCTGAGATGTTCCATTAGATCAACAACACGCAGTGCAGTTCTTGAGTTAAATATGCAGTTCTTACTCATGAAAGGTTAGTAGTTACAGTGTAAGCCCAGTCTCCACACAGGAGAGAGTGGCACTTACAGAAGTGACTCTGCAGCTATAGATAAAACTAATGCAGCAGTAAAAGATGCAGAAAGGGTGGCTTAGCTTCTGAGGATGGTTTTAGGAGAGGAGTGAGTGCAAGGAGACTGAAAACTTGTGGTTGTTTTCTTTTGATTTTTGGGTTTGGGGCTAATTCCTCTGAAGCAGAGTAAACACAGCCAACAGAGTCACCCTAGGGTTTGAGTGTAAAGGAGAAATTAAACTACCCTTGCTGTAGTGCCACTCCCTGCGTTAAGTGATGAAGAAGCACCAGACACAGTTGTGCTCGTGCAAAGAATCTTTCCAATATTGTGTGCCGATGTGGAAAACCAGAGGTTCACAGTGCCAGCAGAAACATTGGAACACCCAGGAGATGGTGTCTTAGAGACATGCTGTGTGCCCACTGGCTGAGTATCAGAGGGTTTGAGGTTTGGCAGAGCCAGGCATGTGACACGCTAGTTCCGGTCCTCTTGTATCATTGATTTTAATAGAGTAACTTCTATGTGGTTGTCAATTTTGCTCTGTACCAGTATTTCTCTTGCCTGCCTGTTGAATCCTGTGAAACCTTATGGGCAACAGTTGTCTGAGCACCGTAGTACCTGTTCTCACTTCTGGCCCCTGCCTGACTGTAATGAACATATCTATTAGTGAGCTGTAAGTAAAACCGCTACAGACACTTCTGCCAAAGTGGTATCTGCTTTTCTTCTGAGCCCGTGGAACACCATTGCTCAGTTATTTCTGACAGCATTTTCTACCTGTGTGAGCAGTCAGGACTGTCGGCAAATGTTATGTTTCCAGTGTGTAAATAGGCACTCATGCAAAACTGCACAAAGCACCCAGGGGAACCAAGCAGAGGAGCACATGAGCTTTTACACTTTATCTCCAGGCTCTGGTGAGTGTTAGTAACAAACTCTAAATCATACTGGAGCATTGATGATCTAAGTGACTTGGTAGTGTTTGTTGTTCTTCTCCTTTTGTCTCTTTATGACCATATCTGGGTCCTGTTTTCATGTGCTTGAGGAAGCCCAAGTCCCTCAGCCTCTCCTCATAAGCTATGCCCTCCTGACCCCTAATCATCCTCGTAGCCCTCCGCTGGACCCTCTCCAGTAGATCCTTGTCCCTCCTAAACTGGGGGGCCCAAAA
>JAOXOE010026465.1:0-21620 GCA_028565055.1 Phoeniculus purpureus
ACATTAGGGATTGGAAGGGACCTCGAAAGATCATCTAGTCCAATCCCCCTGCCACAGCAGGATCACCTAGATCAAGTGCCACAGGAAGATATTGAGGTGAGTTTTAAACGCCTCCAGAGAAGATGACTCCACAAACTCCCTGGGCAGCCGCTTTCAGTGCTCTGTCACCCTCACTGGGAAGAAGTTCCTTCTCATATTTATGTGGAACATCCTATGTTCCAGCTCACACCCACTGTCCCTTGTCCTATCATTAGATGACACTGAGAAGAGCCTGGCCTCATCCTCCTGACACCCAGTCTTCACATATTTATAAACATTAATGAGGTCACCCCTCAGTCTCGTTTTTTCTGAGCTGAAGAGACCTAGCTCCCTCAGCCTTTCCTCATAAGGAAGGTGTTCCACTCCCTTCATCATCTTTGTGGCTCTTTGGTAAAGAACACTGAGCCCTTCACCTCCTGAACTGGGACAACTTTTTGATGATATTTGGGGTCCAAGAGCCATGTGTCCTTTCCTTTCCAAGTACTGTGCATGTGAGAATACAACCAGCTCAAAACCGCAAAAGCCAGTGAGATGTAGCTTTATCTCCTTTTCCTATTGTAATTTATTTCTCCTGATGTTTCAGCTTCTTTCTGTTTGCATGCAGCTGCAAAAAAGTTTCTCGTCCCTCTATACACTTTATGTCTTTATATAACTTATTTATAGACATAAATAAGGCCTACAGTTACTCATATTTTCAAAAGGACATTACAAGTAACTATATGCCATGGCCGCCTTTCTTTGGATTGCCTTTCTTCTAAAATCTATAGTGGTTCTTAGTCTGTAATCTGTAGTCTGAAGTCAGATATGTTAGTTTTGGGTAATTTTCCAACTTGCAATATATATATCTATGTAATTGGCCTGTTGTTGAGCAGAGAACAAACTAACTGTATATAATAAATGCAATCCTTTACATGTTTCTGTTTACAAAGGTAGACACTTTAATGATTATTGCAGCATCCAAAAGCAACAAGATCCCAGTGGGCACAAATACTGTTGTTTCTCCTCAGGAAAATCTTAGCCAGGTGTTTTGAAATGGGGATTTTACGCAAATTCTGGATAAGACATGTGTCTACTGTCTTCCTTCTTTTGTTTTTTAATTAGGAAGTCTTTATTCTATCTCTCTGGCACATCAGCAGTAGCTTTATACAGTCCATTGCTTTTTTCATTAATTCCAAGTGATACAGAATTACTCTAAAAGAACTCAAGAACAGTGATTTAACATGTCTGAAGTTTACCCTAGAATAAACACAATATCCCTCCTGATAATCAAACATTTTTTACTTTAATAGAAATATCTTTTCCAACCTATGAAAGTAAGAGGAATTATAAGATTGTTACACACATGATAAAACCCGCTCATTCTTTCAACAGACTCAAACGAATCTGAAAGAGAAATATCAGTAACACTGTTTTGGGATGAAGTTAATTGTGCCCATGTCCTAGGAACATTTGTCGTCTGAGCTGTGACAGTGACTTCAAGGGACTGACGTAATGTTTTTATTTTAATGCAGCCCAGGCTGCCTATTAAGGTCCATGAGAAACTTGCTTCTAATGCACTGCTTCAGTTTACAACCATATGAATAGGGTAGGTAGGCTTAATAATCTACATCTGTTACTAGTTCATTACTCTTCTCTCATTTTTTCCTCTCATCTGCAAGCACACTGCAGACTGCTGAGCAGGTCCATGTAGCCAGAACACTCACTCACAGATCTCTTTTTCTGTGTAGGAAAGAACTAGGCTTTTTACTTTTTTCCATAACGGTGTTTTCCAGAGTGGTTGAACACGACTAAAATTTTGAGTGTAAATTACGTTCCCAAATTGTCTCTCTCTTCCCATGACAGGAGCGGTGGTAATTCCTACAGAGTGGGAAGGAAGTACCTCTTGGTTCTAAAGTAAAATTGCTGCTGTAGAAGTAATTCTGCATTAACATCTGTTGGTTCTCCTCACTGAGTTTCTCCACTTTCATCAGATTTCCTGTTAACACTCTGAAACAACAGCCAAAAACCCAGTGCAGAAATGTTTGTTGTGTCCAATTCTGCAGTAACACTGTGGTTAAGGGAAACATAACAGACTAAACCCCCTCTAGAATATGACCAGCTGCATAGACAAACAAGTGTTATCATGGTTCACTATTCAAGCAAGGAAGTGTTTTCAATTAATTACATGTTTTATAATGACAGTTCATGCAGAAAGAAGGCAGGTTTGTATTTGTTCTTAGCTGAGGATTGTCGAGGAGCCGTGTGTTTTTCCTTCAAAAAAAGCTTCACTTGCTGGGTGTGGAAATATTCCCTGTGGTTAAACCTTGACTTGTGGGCATGGCTGTCGAGTACCAGAACTTTTTAACAAGGCTGGTAATTTCTGGAAGGCTTTTAAAACTGCGCATCGGTTATTCAAAAGCCACAAATCAGATTCCAATATTTTTAGATGCACAAGGAAACCACATTGTTATTAAACTTGAAAGGTACCAACATCCCTGAGCCTGACAGCATCCCACAGAAGATGTATTTCCTGCTGCTACAGGAGCATTAAGGTGATCCAAAGGTAAATCAGCAGTGACAGATCAGTGACCGTGTTACACACTCAGCGTCCTCAGGAGAACCATGTTTGTTGGCAGATCTCGTGCTTTTCTTGTTTGAAGAGTTTCCTTATTCATAATTAACGGGAGGATTTGATAACCATAAACCATTTATTTGCAAGGTGTTTTCAAGCAAAATAAAAAAATAGCTCATGCTGTGGCTGCCTTCCTTTCTGTGTCTGGGTTGCAGCTTTGGGCAGAGCGGTGTATAAATTGAAGTCTCTGACACTTTAATGTTGCTGTAGCAGCTTCCAAACAAAATTCATTGAAATCAATTATAGGAGAAGCCGAGATTTGCAGGGCAATGCTGGAAAATATGCAAATGCAGCTCAGGAGTCTGTTGTTTCTCTTCTCTCTATACACTTTATGTGTTTATCTATCTGTGGATAGAATAACTCCATATTTATAGACATAAATAAGTCTTATAGTTTCATATTTTCAAAAGGACATTACGAGTAGCCATATGCCGTGGCCTTCTTTCTTTGGATTGCTTTATATAAAAGATGTGATTGCTTACCCAGGGGCAGCAGCTGTTCGGTTGCCTTAATAAATAGCGAGTGTTTTGAGATGGTTTTCTAGGAACAAAGTGTTAACTCCTCATATGTATGCTGAAAGAAGTTTAAAAAAGTCATTGTTTCAAACTCCTATGTTTAGGGTTTTTTAAGCAATGCCTACCAATGCAAAAATATTTAAGAATAGAAAAATATTTCTTAATGTTATGACAACGTAATGGTTTTTGCAATTTTGTGTTGGTGCCAAAAATCCCAGTCAACTTCTAGCTCTTTTGACCAGTAAGAACAACTAGGTAAGGACAGATATGATGCTTAGTTAGCCAGGAAGCTAATTGTTCTCCCAGTCTCTGCAGAGTTGTCAGTAGTTTTACCAAGCTTAGCATTCAGTTGGAAATTGTACCTGTGAGAAAAGCTGAGACAGAAACTGCTCACTGCAGGGGGGTTGGACTAGATGACGTTTGGAGGTCCCTTTCAACCTGGGCCAGTCTGTGATTCTCTGAGTTGGTGTCTTTATTTTCACCTATTTAACAGCCGTGACACAGCCCACAGTCCATAAGGGATGAAAGCAACATGGAAACTACTGTGTTTTCAAGGACTTGTTTTCCATCAAATTGTTGAAGAGGAGGACTTCCTCAATAACTATCAAGCAGGTTCAAACCTGAGAAGGGGAAAGGATTTGCTCAGCAGTGAGTGTTTCTCTAGCAAAGTTTTGGCTCCCATGTGCTCCACAGTGACACTGAGCTCAGCTACTTGGCTAAATTGAAGCCTAAAGCCTGTACCCAGCACCTGAGCAAGCAAAAAGCCTGGCAGAAAGAATGGCAGCTATAACGTACCTTTGGCCATACAGGACAAAGGAAAATACAAAGCTCAGTCGTCCTAAGTGGCTGTAGAACAAGAGGTTCATACATAGTTTGCTGAACAGCTCTTAAGAGAATTCCTTTGCTGCCCTCAGTATCTCAGAACTGTCCATGATCCTACAAGATTTCCAAAGGGAGCATTTGGCACTGAAAGACATCAGTCTGGATTTTTTTTGCATTGATGAGAAGGTGCCTCTGCTCTAGCACAAGGTAAAAAAAGCTGTTAGAGCACAGGAAACACCTGTGCTCTACAGAACTTGTTAGAATTTTGGAGGCAGTGATCTCTCTTTTCTAGCTGAACCACATTGTTCAGCTCAGGGTCAGAGCAAGATGCCACAGAACCGTTACAAAGAGCTGATCTTTAGTCAACTTGAAAAACCAATTGTCTCCTCTGGGACTCTTTACTGCTTAAAATTAAGGACACCTTTAGGTCTTTGAGAAAAAAACAAACTAATCTTTGCTGTTTATGTGATTTTTCAGTACCATAATGGTTAAGCACCTCATAGTTCATGTCATTAGCAGTCTTGCTCCAAGATTACATGAGGCCTGATAACTCAGTTAAGAAACCCACCTTATGGCAACGAGCTGCTGTCTCCCATTGGGAGACTGTTACATTAAGAAGTCAGTCCCCACTGGGACATCAGCCTGGTATTTGAGGACTCTTGGAAAGCTGCATTTTTAGCAGGAAACATTGATTCCAAAGTACATTCTATTTTCAACAGACAGAAAACTTGACATTATGCCTTTAAGGATTAATCTTGCTCTTATTCACTCTTATTAGAGCCTCAAAAGCGAAGATACTACATTAAGTGACTTAAAAGGACCTAAAATACATCAGTAGTTTCTTCTTCAAAAGCTAAGATTGAAAAAGTGACTATGATCACACCTACAAGAAAAGCCAGTGTAACACTCAAAAGTTAACAGTTAGGATTTTTGCTTGTCTTTTGTCCTTTGATGTGAGAAAATCTTTTGAGAGATGAATGTCGACTTAAAAACAGAGGAATTGCTTAAGAAAGAGAGGGGAAACTTAACCTTTTTACTTCTGCCCAATGTCCCAAAACCTATGGAAAATGTTCAAGGCGATTGAGTGAAACAAGTTCAAAGCATCTCGTCCGCAGCTAAAAGTGGAACTAGCCCTTTTATTTGACAAGATTGGCTGGTTTTGTACCAGTTGTGGCTTACAACATGTGTAGTTAATACTGAAACTGGGCAAAAATGCAATACTGAGAAATTCTTTCAAGACCTTTTGAAGTGATGTTGGATTAGGAATTTGCCATTTGAAAGTAAGCAGCTCTGTTCAATATTAGAGTGTCCAATTGCCTAACAGTAGTAACCGTTTAGGCCATCAGTTACAAACAATGTCATAAAAAATCTGCTCAAACCCACAAACAGCAATATAGAGGGAAATAAAACTAGTATCTTTTTCCATTCTAATTATTAAAACGGTTAATGAACTGAGAGTAGTGTCTTGCGATGGTTCAACTAAAACTGGAGCTCTCTGGCGCTAGTTATGGTCTTTTTCCAGGGTTTTGTTGGTTTGAGGTTGTGTTTTTTCAAGTCCTGCCTTTTGAGGTTTACAGTACAAGTGTATAAGGGTGTTTTACACTGGATTCAGTGGCTGGACTGTGCTAAGGAAACAGAGTACAGGGAGGCAGTGAAGTCCTCTGGTCTACTTTACTATTGAACTTCTAGGGAGGAAAGCAAACATTAGCAAAGCAGTTGTTTAACAATTACAGGATACTAACAATGGTGTTGATATTTCTTATAAAGACTCCATCAGCCACAACTGCGTTGAATCAGTTAACATGAGCTCTACAATACACAAATAGATTCAAGCATAATTTGTTGACTTACCATTGGTATGGCTTTCGTTTTAACATGCTTCAAGTTGCTCACTGCCTTGTAAAAGCTTTGTATCATATAATCAATCCCCTCTGGGCTTTGCTTGGATGTGTAGAAGAGATTTTAACTCTGTCAGCAAAGTAAGCAAGTAAAAACATCTGAAAGGAAAAATATTTTGGAGGATAGAGAAAACTGAGAGTCAAGACTTCCTTCAAAACAGTGAGCCTGTGCAAAGAACATGGGCTCCATGAAAAACCAGCTCCGGTGCGTTGCTGTGCACTGACTGCGGAGAGTTTCCAATTAGAATTAGAGCTCATCAAGCCAGTGCCGGCAGGCTTGTGGGTGGTTCAGCCTCCAATTTTAATTGAACTGCCTTTAGCTGGTGATAAAATCTATCTTTTTTAAACAGGCAAACTGCACATTTCCTGTAGCAAGTTAAATTCAAGTTGGGTCTGCATGCAGCATAATTACATGGAGTTGAATCTAATTGATCTGGGTGAGATGCGTATTTTAGTCACTGCAGTGCTTCAAAATGTAATCTCTTCTGTAGAACATCCTGCTTCTTCCCATTCTCTGTTTCTCTTCTCTTCTTTGTTTTCCTCATCATGCTGTTCCTTTCAGATAATTAATATATAAGGAATTATATATATATGGTTTTAATATATATATAAAAGGAATATATAATTATATATAAGACCTGAAAAGAGTTGTCTGGCTGGGTTCTGTAGAGTTTTCATACATGAGGAAAATGAATTTAAAGGCTAAACTGAATTCCCTTAATTCATTTTGTACTGACCAAACCATTCAGCAGTGTGTGAAATTTAGAGCAATATATTGCACTAATATGTGTGATCACTGATCCAAGTTAGTGTTGATCAGCTGGAGGGTAGGAGGGTGCTGCAGAGAGGCTGGGTCAATGGGCACAGGCCAGCGTGATGAGGTTTAATAGAGCCAAGTGCAGCGTCCTGCACTTTGGCCCCCTATAGCTACAGACTGGGGGATGAGTGGCTGGAGAGCAGCCTGGCAGTACTATTTGACAGCCGGCTGAACAGGAGCCAGCAGGGTGCACAGGTGGTCCAGAAGGCCACTGGCATCCTGGCTTGGATCAGTAATAGTGTGGCCAGCAGAGCTAGGGACATCATTCTTCCCCTGTCCTGGGCACTGGTGAGGCCTGCTCTCGAGTACTGGGAGCAGTGCTGGGCCCTCACTTCAGGGAAGAGATTGAGGGGCTGGAGCTGGTCCAGAGGAGCAACAAGGAGGGGAAGGGACTGGAGGGAAAGGCTGATGAGGAGAGGCTGAGGGAGTTCAGCTGTTTAACATGGAGAAGAGGAGACTCAGGGGGAGCCTTACCCCACCCTACAACTCCCTGAAGGGAGGTTGTAGTCAGGTGGGCGTTGGGCTCTTCCCCCGGGCAACTAGTGACAGGAGAGGGCAGGGCCTGAAGCTGCCAGGGGGAGGCTCAGGCTGGATGTCAGGAAGCCCTTCCTCATGGAAAAGGGGGGCCAGACCCTGGAATGGACTGCCCAGGGCAGTGGTGGGGTCCCCAACCCTGGAGGTGTTGAAGGACAGACTTAAGGCCCTTAGTGCTCTGGTGTGGCCGATGCGCTGATGTTAGGCCCCGGGCTGGGCTGATGAGCTCAGAGGGTCTTTCCAGTGTCAATAATTCTGTGACTCTGCGATGCCAGCAATTGCTGGAGTTTTTGCAGCTTCCTGTGCTGGTGCAAAAGAAGGAACAAGACCAAGTATATTTTTTTAAGACATCCCCTAGCTAAACTGTGTTTTCCATGATCAATAACATGATGATCATTAAAGATATGAAATGAATCAACTACGCTAAACACATCAGCCATGTACAAATAGAAGTATACAATGGAGTTGGAGGGGGAAAGTGATGATGGAAGAGATCCATTCTTAAATCTCATCCTATGAATTAACTTACTAGTATAGATTAAATAAAATTCTTGGGAATCTTGAAACTGTCCACAACTACAAGTGGTGTGATCTAAGCTGTTAGTGATAAGAAATCTGTCCACCCCTGTCCAGTGAAACTGGTGGTTTGAGAGCTCCATTAATCACTGCAGTTGTCTTCATTATATTCAGACAGAAAAGGGGAGAGGGCTAAACCACAGTGTGTTTTGCTTTCTGCCTGCATTGCTGCACAGGCACCTCTGACAGCAAAATAATCTGCGTGTTCCATCGCAGCTCACTTGTCCAAGGGCTGCCGTTTAGCTAGAGGCCTCGTTTGCAGCTGATCAAATACAGGGACATGTCATTATTCTTCAGCGATGGTGAGAAAGTCATTACTGATCTTTGGTGGCCAAAGCAATATTCAGTGTGAAGAAAGTGGTGTTTGGTAACAAACGCTGCCAAATGCAGTAAAAATGCTGCTCTGAAGCAGGCACGGTCTGTATTGAAAACATTTGAAAAATCTGATTTTTTTTCTGTCCAAAATAATCAGCAGCTGAAAGGGTGACTTCTGAACCATCTTTCAGTGTTGTAATCTTTGCAGGACAGTGGTGTTTGGGGGAAGCACCCAGCAGTCATTCCGAATGCACATGCCTAGAATACTGCCCGTGAGCCTATTTTCTGAGAATCCTTTTGTCCTCTCCAGGTTTGTATTTCAGGTGCCGTCATGTTTTCTACTTGGGATGGTCATGGCCAACCCCCCTTGCAGTTTTGGAGAAGCCCAGAGTGACACTGACCATTGTAATGAGCAACAAGACACACTGCAATGCCTCAGCACAGGTACAAAGCTGCTTTTTGACTATTTGTCTCTTCTTTTTTACATTTGCTGCCTTTTGGCTAGCTGGCTGCTAATGAAAAAAACATTTAAATCCCCTATTAGCCTATGAAGGAAAAATGGAAGCACTCAAGTGGAAAAGGAAGAGTTATCGATCAATTTTCAGATAAAGCTTCTTGTCTGATGCAAAGCAACAAAGGAATGCTTTTTATTACCTGGCCAGGTAGTTCAGATTTCTGCTCACTCTTAGTGAAAGCCTTTTTTTATAACATTTATAAAACTTTATTACAGAGTTATGAGAATAAAATTAGATTTCATAACTCACAGGACATCTTGAGGGGCTGGCATCTCTAAGTGTTAAATTCATTATTGAACTTAATGCCCTTACTCTGACGGAATGTGTGTTTCTCCTCATTTCTCTGAATGTTGTAACTGCATTCTTTCTTTCTTTGGACAGGTGAGATTGTCTTTGGCAGTGATTCAAAAAGTTATTTTCACTTTAAAAAAAACCCCTCAAACCAGTAATTTTCATTTACTTGAAGTTATGAGTCAGTTGGAATTTACAAAGATACTTTTTGTGAGACTTCAAATTAAATTAGATCACTGTGTAGCTGATGTCCCCTGAACTCTCCTATGCCCAGAGCAGATTTTAGGAAGCTGGTTGCTGTTCTTCTAAGTGTGTAGATTAACTACAAGCAGAATCGTTTGGGTGGGAGGACACCTTTAAAGTCATCAAGTCCAACAGCTAACCCAGCACTGCTAGGTCACCTCTAAACCGTGTCCCTCAGCATGACATCTACATCTGCCTTTGAGATATCTTTATGGCTAGTGACTCCATCACTGCCCTGGGGACCCTCTTCCAGTGCTTCACAACCATTTCTGTGAAAAAATGTTGTCCTAATATCCACCCCAAACCTTCTCTTGCATAACTTGGGGCTGCTTCCTTTTGTGCTGTTGTACGTTCTGTCTCAGGACATAGTTGTGAATCGTGTATGTTCTGGGGTTGTGCACCAAACTAATGCTAAAGATGTCAAAAAGCAAATCATAGATTGGTAGAGGTTGGAAGGGACCTCTGGAAATCATCTACTCCAATCCCCCTTCTAGAGCAGATCCCGCAGAAACGCGACCAGGTGGGTTTGAAATGGTTGTCTTTCCATGGCAAAGTCTTATTTCCAAAAGCAGTCAAATCCTAAGGTTATACTGAATGGACAAAGGCTGGTGGTTTTCTATGGAAATCCACTAGTGTCTTGGAGATCTAAAGGCTAGAGTTTGTAGATCCAGTGCAGAGATGATGCCAGCTATAATAATAATAATTAAAAAATTATCTGGAATAACTTTAAACAAACCAACCCATGAGTTGCCAGCGCAAGGGAAGTTTGGCTGATGTAGTCTTGGAAATAAAACAGTGAATTTACAGAACGTTCTCTTTTCTCCTAAGTAATTAGTTGTTTTCTTTCCAGTGAGTTTCACAGAACTGGTTATATGACAGGGAACGTACAGATATTTCTTTCCAGAATCTGTAGCTGAAATAATTTGTGACTAGGACTGCTGGGCCAGCAAGTTAAAATTCAAAATCATGGCTGTGCCAGCCTTCTCCATTACAACTTTCTTCAAGCACTAGAGAGAAACAGCACAAGATTCTGGCTGGGGATTATTTAGATCAAAAAATAAATTAAAAAAGGATTAGTAAGGGATCAAGGAAAAAAGATTGTTTTGTCCTTTTCCCTCCTGTCTGAAAAAATGTGCCAAAGATGACCATGTCCAATGATAAAGGAATTTCAGAAGCCAAGAGACATGTTCTGTGTTGCTGTGGAAGTCTAGATACCCCTTCCCAAAACTTCTTAGCTGTTTTCCAGCTGCAGTTCAGGAATCTCTCTTTCTCTTTTTTTCTCTTTCTCTTTTTTTCTCTTTCTCTTTCTCTTTCCCTCTCTCTCTCTCTCTCTCTCTCTTTCTCCCTTCCTTCCCTGTCTTCCTTCCCTATCTTCCTTTCCTATCTTCCTTTCCTTCTTTCCTCTCTCTCTGAATTGGCCACCTATTTTCTTCTTTGATTATGAGTTTTCTCAAAAATCATGTCATATCGTGAGACAACACTTCTCGGCGTGTAACAGGATATATCCTCACAGCAAACACTGAAGGATTGGCCCCTGCTAATACAGCACATTTCACTACTGAGGATAACACCCCCAGATTTTCAAGAGACAGGTGAAATGCAGTGAAGGGATGGTTTTGTGCTTTAGAAATAAAATTTTCATGTCGATTTAATGCAGTTTTTAACATGGGTTTGATGAAGCTTTTTCCAAACACACAAAAGACTTGGCTGGAAGCTACGGTTCATACTTAGTGTGATTTAAACAGACGTAACTCAATAGTCTAGACGCGTTGTGTTTTCATTTAAATAGTTTTGATCTCATTATTTGAGAGTTGGTTAAAGTTTCCAGGGTATTTTAGCGAAAAAAAAAAAAAATTATCAAAAGGGAACAAATAGGAAATTCTTAAAAGTCTCTTTGATTCTTCCTATGTTAGATCTCATCATTACAAGAATTACAGAGAAACCATTTTCTACAGAAAAAAGCTAAGCATGATGCCCACAGTGTTCCATTACGTAGAGAGCAGCAAGTGGACAGCAATGAGTCTCTGATATTCACACTGTTAGAGGTAATTGAAGTTGATGGGGTTATTCTAATGTGGCTGAGAATGACACTGAGTCTTTTGATTTCTCTTTTTATAAAATCATGAATGAGAGTAGTTTTAATAAGAGCAAGTTCTGTAACGAAACATAGCGTTGGTTATTCCAGCAGAGTGGGTGCCCTGATACACAAGGGGTTCCCTGAAATATTCCAGGCAGAAAACTGGAAACATCACAGAGACTTGAGAGGAGGAAGAGAAGCCTCTCATCTTGAAAAAGAAATGGTAATCTTGCAGTCTTTTTAAGGCACCTGATGTCAAGGAGGTGACAGTTTGGGGTTTGTACTGTTGACATCATAGTTTTATGGGACCTAAACAGTTACACCAGACTGATGCACTGCTACAGTTTTCCCTACAGAAAATAGGAGCCACCACTACTCATCGGACAATGTCCAAGCAAAACGATGAGTAAATTCTTAGCCATCATAAGGGGTGGGCAATGCAGACCATGTTCAAGGGTATTCACCAAGTATTGTATTTACATCAGTTAGCTACACATGCTGGAGAGAATGACTCCCTCCAGAAATAACAAATAGCTGTCTGTACTGCGTGCTGTTTCATGAGATCCATCCTTTGGCGATTTTTTTCCCCACATGATTAGCTTTTATTTATAGCAGTAATTGTATTTTAGTACAGAGAAGCCATATTGTGCTTGCTTCTCAAAGGGAGACTCTCAAGGATAAATCAAAATCTATCAATAAATGCACATGTTTTGTACTGGGGAATCATTCGAATACCTTTGCATGCGTCATTTGTGTCGGTTTGCTCTGTAACACCCAGAGTTATTGCAGGATCTATAGATGCTAGTTCCTAGGTTTTCAAAAAAATCACAGGCACATGGTGAGAGAAACCAGATGCAGTTTGTTTCTCTGTCACAAAATTGAATTCTCTAGTTGGTTACATGATTATTAATTCCAGTGATAACTAAACTACATGTGGATGTAACATGCATTTCTGTGCTGTTGTTGCTATGGATATTTTATGTTTTTTACTCTTTGTAACTTTTTTGTATTTATTTAAACTTGAATTTTTTACTTATTTAATCTTGGGGTTTTTTTCTTTTGAGGTGGAGCTTTGTAAAGCTGAGCTTATAAAGCATTAGAGATGCTTTCTACAATTCACTGTGCCTCCAGATACAAAGTTTGCAGAGAAAAGTTAGAAGATGTAATAGAATGGTGATCAGCAATGGTGTGATGGACCCAACAGCCAAGTAATAGTTGAGTCCTACCAACAGCATCAGCCTTAGTCATGCCCAAACAGACCTTTGTACCAGATGTCACCTTAATCTTTCAAGCAGGAAGGTATTTTAAAGTAAGAAAATACTTGGCTTGTTTCTATACAGTGAACCAGTGAGAACAGTAAGGTCACACCTGTGCTCTTCAGCAGACACTTGCCTAGACCTCACCTTCTAAACTCACCTTGTGAGACCCCCACCCGGAGTACTGGGTCCAGTTTTGGAGTCTCCAACATCAGAAGGGCATAGGGCTCCTGAAGCGTGTCTAGAGGAGAGCAACTCCAATGATCAGAGGGCTGGAGCACCTCCCCTGTGAGGACAGGCTGAGCAAATTGAGGTTGTTCAGGCTGGGGAAGAAGAGGCTCCCAGGTGGTGATCTAGCAGCTTTCTGATCCCTCAAGGGAGCTACAAGAAAGCTGGCATAAGTTTTCCAGACTTGAAGAAGGGAGATTGAGGCTGGATGTGAGGAACAAATTCTTTTCTGTGAGGGTGGTGAGAACAGGTTGCCCAAGGAGGTTGCGACTGCCCCATCCCTGGAAGTGTTGAAGCCCAGGTTGGCTGGGGCCCTGACTTTCCTGATCTAGTGAAGGCGTCCCTGCCTGTGCTGGGGGGTTGGAACTAGATGATCTTTGACATCCCTTCCAACCATGGCCATTCTAGGATTCTATGATTCTGAGTGTTTTAAAATCAGTTACAGGTTCAAATTCAGGAGCAGGGCCCCTGTCAGAAAAAACTTAAAATTCTGGTTCATACTGTTCAAAATGGGTGCAACTGAATGCCCAGTGACATAAATGGGAGGTGGGTTTATTGATTAATTTGGTTTCCCTCTCATTTCAGGAACAGTTTCACTAAAACCTGTTCACACAGTGTAAACTAAAAACGTTTGGGTTACAGAACTTTCCAAACCGTATTTGTGTACATGTCAAATTCACTCACACACAGTGATTAGCAGGAGCAGCATTAAACTGGAAGGCAGCATAGCCAAGAAGCAAAGGCTTGGCAGAACCTCCAGTGGGTTTTTATTTACAGAACTTGGCTAATTTTTCTTAATTCATGCAAAATCTTAAATGCAAAGAGGAGTCACAGTCCATGGCTTCTCAACATTTTTTTCCCCCTCTTGTATCATAAAAACTATTCATTTGTCAGATTCAAGCAGAAATTGGACCTCTCTTCAGAGGTCCAGCTACTCTGATTTAGTATCTCATTTAACTCTTTAAAGAGAGAAAATCTTAATGTATTGGCATGTTGGATGCATCTGTATGCAGCACAAATTCTTAATGTTATTTGATTTATGCAGCAGTTTTATTAAATTAAAGCTGTATTATTCATTTTTAAATGAAGTATGTTGCCTTAAAGGTGCTGTTAAAGCTTGTTTCTGTTCTTCTGTAGGAAGACACACGTGCTAAGGAACCTACAAGAAGCTAGCAATTGCACCCAGCTCCTTCGGATATTTTTGTTACCTGGTAATGATGTTTGGACAGATATTAGCTCCTTAACTCCTTTCCATTTCAGTCATCAGAGGTTCTGCTGTTGAGCAATGTGCAGGAGTGGGTGCAGAAGGAAGACCACAAGGTATGAAAAGTTAAAAAAGATTACTTTTTCCTCTTTAAAAAAGAGGCTGTGGGGTTCAAGCTGCTTTTATGTTGATCATGGTACTTGTAACACTCTCTGTAGTGTGCTAAAACTGCAACTGTTAAGACAGGTGATGCTCTGGTGTCATTCTGAACCACATCTATCACATCGAAGGGGAAAGCACAAGCGTGTGACATGTAAATGTCTAACAAATGGTAGCTTCTACTCTAATCTTTCATTTCTAACAGCACACACAAAACCTGAGGAGTGCTTGGTGCTATGAAGCTCAAGAAAGTGACACCAGAGTTTTTGCTCACAGCCTTTAAGACACCAAGTAATGATCACTATTGATTTCTGCCTTTCATAGACATCTAAAACCCACATGGAAAACAGAGCAGAGGCCTGTGATGTTGGTACAGCGAAAGAAGACTTCTGAAACTGGACAGAATGTCTGCTAGGACCCAACACCCATCTTTTTTCTTTTTTTTTAATTGGCCTGTGGTGAACAGGGCTGCTGGACCATGCTCTGCCTGCATCCTACATGACTTCAGGGCTACATTTCAATCACCCGTGACACCTAGTGAGTCTTTTTTTTTCTCAGTGTAACAGCAATATGTCCCAGCTGATAATCAAGGCTCAAGTGTGCAGAGTACATCAAGCATACAGCTCTGGAAAGCATTGCTTTGAGGTACATGCTGGAACTCTGCTGAAGGAGTTGATCAGGTTACTGTGACTGTTGTTACACCTCCAGCTTTGGTTGTCAATCTGTAAACAGCCAGAGCCATGAGGTAGAGATGTGGCCAATCCCTGGCAGTGTTCAAGGCCAGGTTGGATGGGGCTCTGGGCAACCTGCTCTGGTGAGAGCTGTCACTGCCCATGGCAGGGGGTTGGCACTGGGTGAGCTCTGACATCCCTTCCAACCCAAACCAGTCTGTGATTCCATGGGTGTCTGTTAGCAAAGCAGCACTCTGTCATTCCCTCTAATTTCCTGTTCTCACACAATGTTTTGTTGGACTAATGGGAAGATACAGTAATTTCAGAGCAGAGTTGGGAACTCAGCTCTTCCAAGCCATGGGGACTCAGCAGCTGGTGGAACTTAATGCTGCTGAGGTGAGTCCCCAGGTGCCCTTTGCCCTTCCGAGCCAAGGAAAGGCGTTTTATTTCTCTATATCTCCTGTCCACGCGATTGATTTAATTTTAGTTAGAGGGAAGGGCCTTTCCCCCTTAAATAAGGTCGAGTGGCATCAGCGGGACCCACCGCCAGGTGGCGCCGGCAGCGCCCCCAGCAGCGCGGGGACGGCCCTGGACGGGAGCCCCCGGGTCCCCCGCGCTGTGGCCGCCCGTGCTCAGCCCTGGGGTTGTTCCGGTGTCTTTTGGAGCACCGAAAAAGCAGGGAAACAGCAAAGTCTGTTTTTCCTGATGGGTGTCTATGAACATCGAGGTAGTGATCTCAGGTGCCTTCGGGGAGCTCCAGCAAGATGCTCGTGGTGAGGTCTGGTAGAGCTGGACCCTGGACCCGGAATTTCTGGTTTGTCTGGGCACTGACTGTGCTTTCGGGTACTCCTCAACAGCCCTGTGCACCTGCTCGAGTGGGTTAGCAGTTGGAACGCAGCAGTTCCCACAGATTCTATGGGATTGCCTTGACTGCTGGTTGTGCTTTTGACGTCTGCACCAGTTTTATCCTAATTATAACCAAATAAGTCCTCTCCTCAGTGACCACACACTCAAAACATCTCTATATTATCTATAAAATTCTGGCTGTAATTCCCTCAGAAGCCCTGCAATGGACTGTGGATGTGCAGAGGGCAGAGGCTGCTGCGTACACAGCAACTCTGCTGGCGGGTTAATAAAGGTTTTATGGTTTAATAGCTCTGCCGTTGAAGTCTTCTTGGCCAGAGGACAATTGACTTGTACCTGAATATACAGCTGCACTAAAGCTTCAGTGGATTTATTTCAGACGTGAGCTCCTCAGCCCCTTTGCATATGGCCAGGCACAGCAGCGATTTTATTGCTCAGGGGTTATAAGGCTGGAGGGCACCGCCAGGCTGGGTAGACTGTGGGTTGATGTGTTCAGGCAAAGGTATCTCTTGTGATGCTTTTTTTTTGTTTTCCTTGAAAAAAAGAAGCAGCATCTGCTTGTGGTATAAACCTTTCCTTGAAAGGGTGAGTCTGAGGTAGGACATGGGTCCATGACAGTTGGCAAATGCAGAGCAAGTCCCCGTGTCTTTGGGCTGAAGGGCTGCTCAGGAGGCAGGGGGAGCTCAGGTGGGTGTTGTCTATTCAGGTGACACTCAAGCACTCAATTTTCTTCATGTGTTTTCTCTTTTCCCTGCCTCTTACAGGAAACATTTTGTGCTCTACAAGTGCTGTCCTTCAAGTCAAGCTCTTGTATTTACAATTTCTAGTGAAGTGAAGGTGCATGAGGCTAAACTAGTTTTGCATTGCTGAAGCTGATGGTAGGTACCACTCTCAAATCACTCAGTGTGATGACACCTTCCTGCTCTCTCCCTGCCTCTCGAGCACACCAAAGTTATTAGCTGCGGGTAAGTGATACCACCACCCTGTGCTTTCTTTAAAAATCACCCAGCCAAAGAGATCACCCTTATAAGAGACAATTGACATCCCCTGATGTTCTCATAGACCTAGTTTAACTGCTTGAGAGGAGGGAGGGCCAGATTTAAAACCAGTAATTTTTACTACACTGTGGCATTAAATTGTTTGAATTTAAGATTTCATTTCTTTTTGGTAATGAGGTGATCTTTGATAATGTTCATTGGTTACGGGGGCAGATGTTAGATTGACCATATAACTACACCTGCCACTTCTCATGTAAATCAACGCAGGGTAAGATCAACTGTAGAACTGCAGCATAACTGTGCTGGCGTTAGGATAGACTTGCTCACTCATATCAGCTGAACCTATGTCCCTGTATGGTCAAAACCTGCCAGAGGGCAGGATGGCTTCTTGGTCAGATAAAGGGTTCCTTGTCAGGAAATAGCAACTTCTGTTTCTGCCCTGCTCCTGGTTGCTTGTAGAGCCTGGAACAAGCACACAGTTCCTTAACACTTTATCACCAGAGAAAAGTTCTTTCCCCTCTCACGTGGCCATTACCCAGTTTAATCCAGTAATGCATAGAATGGGATGAATACTCAGATTAAATTTGGAATGCACAGTGCGGTCAGGGTATAAATTTTAAGGCTGAGGGCTGTATCCTCAGCCAGGATAGGTTCAAATGGGGCTTAAATTGTTTTGGTGGAGCCCTGGAGGTGTGTAGTCTGATCCATATGCGTTCCTTGAGAGGCTCTTCTGTAGTTCAGCCTATACAAGAATATGGGGTTTTGCATACTGGAGATGCTGGGGAGGCTGGAAGGAATCTCTAAATGTTTCCAATGAATGGTCTTTATTAAAAGAAACAAGCTTGTGTTAAATTTTTCAAATAGGCAATAATGCAATTAAAAGTGAAGTGAGTTTGGTTCTGCTGGCTGCAGACTAGTGCTAGGTGACTAGTGCCAGAACAAGAGGGCAGGGCCTGAAGCTGCCAGAGGGGGTTTAGACTGGAGGTCAGGAAGCCCTTCCTTGCAGAAAGGGTGCTCATACAGTGGAATGGACTGCCCAGGGCAGTGGTGGAGTCTCCATTCCTGAAGGTGTTTAAGGACAGCCAGGCTGTGGCCCTTAGTGTCCTGGTCTGGCCAATGTGGTGATATTAGGTCATGGGCTGGGCTGGATGAGTTCAGGGGTCTTTTCCAGTCTCAATCATTCTGTGATTCTGTGAAGTAAGTTGCTATCACTACTGCTCTGGTAGCTTTGACAGCACTTTACAAAACTTGAGGAGAAAGGCTATACATAGTTCCAGCATAATTACTTAATATTTTTAAAAATTGAAAGGTCTTTCTATGTGCTCTAAAGGAAAGGAATAATAAAGCTGAGGAAACACCTGAGGCTGCTTGACTTCGGTACAGAGATTTTGTGTTGGGTTCACATAGACTGTGCTTGCTCAGTGGACTTTAAAACAGCATTTATTTGCTCTGTGATGCTGGGTGACCCCCTCACTTCAGTCTTGTATTACATGGGGAGGGGGATGAGCACTGTCTTGAGGTGAATATTTCACTGTTCTCCAAGGATTTTCGTCCTTCTCAAATATTGCACAGCTTCTGCAGGTGTCTGAGCTGTTCTCACCAGATATACTTGGATGAGAAGATTGGTTTGGGCCACGTAGACCTTTAAGACAAAAGGCCTGCGGGAGAGATTTCTTTTATTACCCTTTACATCCCAGCATGGCTTTGAACAGACACTGAAATGGAGATGAGCAAGAAGGCATAAGTCACTGAGGGAGGACAAGAGGGGATGAGTGGGTGGCTGCCACTTTCCTTTTCAATTTTTAAAACCCATACTCCATTTTAAACTTTTCAACAGAAAACACTCAAATTAGACTCACAGATTCTGCTCTGCTTCTAAAGCAGTACCCCAACAAAGGGTGCCTGGATGACAGAGACATGGACATCGTGTCTTTTTGCCCCTCATCTTGGTTCTACTCCCCCACCCCAAGGGTTTACGTGAATACCTCCACACAGCCTGACTTCAAGGGCAAGTTTACTTTCCCCACTCTATTCTTTGTACTCAGTCCATTTGCATCTCTCTCTGATATTTTGCTAGGACTTCCATCCTTTTATTTACACTCTTTTCCTTTTCCTTCCCAACATCCTCCAGAAGGAGATGTTTGTTTCCGCCTCTCATAGAAGGATGAGTTGGACACAAAGAAAGTGGCTCCTCTGCCTTTGTGCTTTCTCCTATTTTGTGTTATTGTGTTCTGCCAGACAAACTATCCTTGATTTAGTGGACTTGAGGTATGAGAGCATAATGGATTATCTGTCACTAGACCAAATCAATCATGGTTAACAGCGTATTGACAGAGCATACAGCAAGTATCCTTGACCCGAGGATGGAAATACCTGTTATCAATGGCCTGCTGCTGTCTGGCCTGAACTTTGAGGCAGAACATTCCTTATTTTATACTAATACATGTAGAAGTTTTCTCCCTGAGCCTTTATGAACTAATAAAAGCCTCCTCCTTCATTTGTGGAACCCAGAAGATCCTGGCCAGGCACATCTCAGAGATTTAAAAGTAAAAGAGAGAGAAACTTGAGCTTTAAATAGAAGCCAGGCTTTAAATGCTGAACTTACCATGAGATTTTCACTCTGCTTAGGCTACTATAGAATGATTTGATCTTACAAACAGCCCAGTCGAACTTACCGGCACTTAAGGTCAACAAGTGCTTAAATGCTGTGTGAAACCAGAAGCCTACTCTGGGTCTCCGAATGTCTTTGCAATGGTGAAATGGTGAAGTAAAGCAATTACTACCAAGTGAGAAATAAAAGACTTGGAGGATTATTATTGATGTACTTACTCCTTCAGGATAAATGCTTTTGGTAAGCATCCAGGTAAGCAGTGCCTTTGCTCTAGGTTGGCAAAGGAAAAGATGCTCTAGGATGGACAAATGAAAGTGTACCCTGTATGTGAACAGCAGGATGAAATCTTCCTTGTCTTGCTTATACAAACACAGATATATTCATGCAAGAATGAAAAAAACTTCTACCAGAAGGCTCCTGTCTGCGACAATATCTGGTCTGCTCCTCATCTCCCAAACAAGGTGTAGGTGTTTATTGAAGGGGAAGGTGAAACGTTTTCTTCCGTAGACCAGCTTATTGTTCTCAAGGGCAAGGTTATGGCTTGTTTTCTGTTTGGCTCAGGGACGAAGACTTTTATGGTCATTTTTAGCTCCTATTCTTCTTTCCTTGTTTCAGCGTCTTCTTTGATCTGTGCAGCAAGCAGACACTTGTGGCACAAAGTTGAGAGCAGGGCACTGATTACCCAAGTACGGTCTCTCTCAGCATCAGGAAACCACATGAGAAAGGCTGAATCATGAACAGTCAGTGGAGCACCTCCAGCCCAGCTATGCACCTGTTTCTAGTGCTTTGTAGTGGGCTCAAGATCTCTGAGCAGCTTTTGCCATAGTTCTACATCATATGGCATCTTTGGTTTCTTGTCTAGCATTGGGCTCCTGGCCTCTGAAATACCTGGGTTTGTGACAGATGAAGCTCAAGGATGACTATGGGAAACAAAAATTCCCTCATGCTGGTTTTGTTGGGTTTTAAAAAAGCTGCACTGGAGAAATCCCTGTCCCCAAATTGCTAACCAGGTCAAACCTCTCCCTGAAGGCATGGCCAGGCACTAGATGGTCGATCTCCACCCGTGTCTACCGGTTCTCTTCCTGCAAGTGCACAGAACCTGAAGGAGCTTTAAGTAACAACATCAAAAGACACCAGACTGCTCCTCTTGCCAAAAACTCATCATGAATTAAAAACAAAATCTCGTTTATCATGTTAAGCCGCAGTCAACCACAGAGTACATAGCAAACACAAGTGAAAAAGTGTATTCTCCATCCTCTATATTCTTCTCATGGCACACTACCCATCTGTTTGGGTTTGCTGGTTGTTTTTTTTCCCCTTAGCTAGATTTGTAGTATCTGTATATTCCTCATGTCCAGACCAATCGAACTGAAATATGGACCTGGCTTCTGTGAGAGCTGTGACAGATTTTATAGCACTGTTGCAAAGTTTCACATCTCAAGATGCTGAAGCAGGGGCCTCCATCTCATTTGAGGAATGAGCTCACTGCATGCCTAGAGTGTGATTTGTGTGCCAGTCACACCTACCCCCACTGTGTTTAGCGCATGTGCAGTGTTCCTCTGTGCTTTCCTTGGCTCAAGGCTGAGAGAAGCCAGGTTATAAGTTATAATGGGCTATAGGACACTATTTAAGGGTTTCCAGTTCAAGAGGGACAGAGATCTACTGGAGAGAGTCCAATGTAGGGCTATGAGGATGATGAATGTACTGGACCACCTGCCTGAAGAGGAAAGCCTGAGACTTGGGGCTGTTTAGTCTGGACAAGAGAAGACTGAGAGGGCATCTCGTTAATGTCTATAAATCCCTGAGGGCTGGGCATCAGGAAGGCAGGGACAACCTCTTTTCACTTGTGTCTTCGGATAGGATTCAGGCTTGAGCACAGGACATTCCTTCAACATTAGGAAGAACTTCTTTACTGTGAGGGTGACAGAGCCCTGAAACAGGCTGCCCAGAGATGGTTGGTGTCTCCTTCTCTAGAGCCTTTCAAGCCCTTTCTGGATGCCGGTCTAAGTAATCTATCCTAGTTTTAGAATCAGAATCATAGAATCATTAGGGATTGGAAGGGACCTCGAAAGATCTTCTGGTCCAATCCCCCTGCCACAGCAGGACCACCTAGACCGAGACCAGGTGGGTTTTAAACGTCTCCAGAGAAAGAGACTCCACAAGATGAGGTTTAGCAACCTCATCTCTCAATACCCGTGGGTGTAACCCGTCAGGTCCCATGGACTTGAGCACTTTCAGGTTCTTCAGGTGATCACGAACCTGATCTTCACCTATGATGGGCAGTTCTTCCTTCCAGTCTCTGCTGTTATCTTCCATGACTCCAGGAGTGTGGCTGGAGGCCTTTGCAGTGAAGACTGAGGTAAAGAAGTCATTGAG